>UESW01004155.1:567604-698501 GCA_900491605.1 Calamus simplicifolius
CATGTAGCACATCATGCATCATCATGAGCATAAGCTCCTCATATCACATATACAGTGGTTTGTACATTCATAGCATAAAATATATCAATAGTACCAGTATATTTTGCAAAGCCAAAATAATCACATCATTCAATTTTTTCACATTTATAATCCATTAGTTTGCAAAATATTAGCAGTCACATATAATTATAACATATACCCAATTGTATCCTCATGGTACTATTTATCGAACTAAATAACAAAATTCTATTTTGCCTCATTTCATAACTATGCATATAGCTATAAATCCAATTATTTATATATTAAATAATTTATGAAATCATGATAATTAGCTTACTTACCTCAGTACGCTAATCCCAAACTGTAAATCAGCTATATGGACATCTAGTTACCTACAACATTAATTTTCACAATTAAATCTCAAAAATTAGAATAATGAAGCATCCCCTAAGGTCTACCCAGTCTAATCCTGGGCCCAACTTTGGGCTAGAATATCTCTCAATATATAATCCTGAATGGAGAAATAAAAATACCCCAAGAAACTAGAATCAATGCCGAATCGGACCATATTTTTATTTCTCCGTTCTTGGCCCAATACGAAGCCCAAAATGTAGCTCGAAACTGGCTCGTGAGTCGGCCCAATAGGGCCCAAAGGGGGACGGCAGCCGTGCCGGCGGCCAGGGCCACCGCTGGCCAATTCCTGGGCAGCCCGGCCGTCGACGACCGGTTCAAAGCCGACCGACGCCGCAGCCGCCTCCCTTTCCCTCTCTTTCTCCCTCTATTTTTCTCTTTCTCTCCTGTTCTCTCTCATGGCATGAATTGTGCCAGTGGCACGGCCGGCCGAACCCTCACCGGATGGTTGCCTGCCACTGGTGAGGGCCACTGGCCGCCGCCTAGGCCCAGCGAGGCGACGGGCACTCCGTCGGGCCTGAACCAAGCCGTGAACCAGCCTGGTTCCGTAAAGAAGGGAGGCAGCCTCTCTCCCTCATTCTCTCTATCTCTCTCTGTTTCTCTCTCATTCTCTCTCTCTCTTACCTTGGCCGGCAGTGGAGGGAGGAGAATGGAGAAGGAGGGGTGCTCCCCCCCTCCTTATATCCTAGCGAGGGGAGGGTTATCCCCTCCCCTGTGATCGTGTGAAGAGGGCGCGTTGGCGCCTCCTTCCGCCAAGCCAGGTCAATAATGGCGGAGGAAGGGCGGTGCCTCCCTTCCTCCATCAAAGATGGCAGATCCTCACATGGTGAGGATCCAGGGGTTCACAGATTGAATCTTATAAAAACCTGGATTTATTCCACTAAAGCTTGTCGATCAAGAATGTGTTGTGTGTGTGGATTTTTCTCAGAGAAGAAGAGGATCCCCCAGGCTAAGCTCAGGGCCCTCTTTTTATACCTGTCTAGGGGGTTCCTTTTTCCCTGTTCTGTTTTGAACCGTCGAATCTTCCTTGTTAGGATCGACTTCCGCGAACGATAGGTGGGTGAGTCGTTTCTAAATGGGCACCGTGTATGTCGGTAACTGCGGGGCGTGCTAGTACCTGCCCGTGATTTCAGTGAGCGAGATACACGGTAATGGATGTCTCAAAGCTCGGGTTCAATACCTGTGATGGGCTTTAGTGTACTTAGGAAAATACGGCACCAAGTTAAGGTTAGAGTCGAAGCCGAAAGCCGGGGCCAAATATCGAAGCTGAAGCTGGAGGCCGAGCCAAAGGCCGGAGCTAGAGGCCGGAGCCATATGCCGGAGCTGACGCTGGAGGCCGGAGCCAAAGGCCGGAGCTAGAGACCGGGGCCGTATGCTGGAGCCAACGCTGGAGGCCGGAGCCAAAGGCCAGAGCCAAAGGTCAGAGCTGACGCTGGAGGCCTGAGCCAAAGGTCAGAGCCGGAGGTTGGAGCCGTATTCGGAGCTGGCGCTGGAGGCCGGAGCCAAAGGCCGGAGCCGGAGGCCGGAGTCAGAGTCCGGAGCCGATGCTGGAGGTCGGAGCCAAGGCCGGAGCCGAAGGACACAGCCGACGCTGGAGGCCTGAGCCAAAGGTCAGAGCCAGAGGCCAAAGCTGGAGGCCGAAGCCGACGCTGGAGGCCAGAGCTAGGGCTGGAGCCGGAGGCTAGAGCCGACGCAGGAGGCCTGAGCCAAAGGCCGGAGCCAGAGGCCAAAGCTGGAGGCCGAAGCTAAGGATGGGGACAAGAATTCCAACATCCCGAAAACAAGCTATCACATCATTTGATTCCGGGAATTGCACAGGGTATTATGACACCGCCCAGAGGAGATGATCAGCCATATCAGATGCCCCCCCACCCCTGAGATGGGTAGGCGTACAGTCGCCAGCGAAAGGGGTGTTAATATCCACCATACGGCTGATCTCCGTGCCATTATTTCGTCCGTTCAGGCTGTTAGGATTGGGGAAGATTTTTGTCGGGCGAGGAGTTGTAAAAAAGGTGAGCGTCATCATTGCGGTAAGGTCACCGCCGCCTCTTTATTGGTGGTGTTTTTCACGTTTCTTGCGCCGATGGGCCGCCAAAGCGGTTTCCAGTGGAAAGCAGACACATGGCCAGATTGGACAACCGCATGATGATTCAAAATGGGGTTATAAAAGGGAAAGATCATCCTTATCCTCCAATCCCCACCTTTTCTTACGTTACAACCTCCTACCTTGAATCCGCAAGCGTCCGTTTACCTCCCCGTGCTCCTTCTTCAATCTCGGTTCGAGCTTTTCAGGTTAGTCCCCATGGCTTCTTCGCTTTCTTGTTCTATTTCTAATTCTGGGGGTCGTTCTCCTATTCCTTCTCAACCTTATGCTTCCTTACCGACTCATTGGACCACGTCATCTTCTGACCATACTTCGTCGGAACGGAGGCGGACGGCCGACGTCCCACAACCGGGAGTCGTCCAGCCATCGGACGGACCTCCCCCCAGCGCCGCTCGACCATCACTGGTCCCTCCAGAGCTATCAAGGAGTCCCCCGAGTGGACTTCCTCCACTATGTCTGCTCAAGACATAGTGAACCTCGGAGCCAAATACAATTTCCTCCAAACATGCGTCTATCCTATCCCGCTCCTAATGACAGGGTAACCTCTTTCCGTCCCGAAAGGGTTGCCTTGTACGGAACTTTCTTTAAGGCAGGACTTCGATTACCCATTCACCCTTTCATCCTCAACCTTCTAGTTAGATATTCTTTAACACCCTCCCAGTTAGTCCCTAACTCCATCCGAACCATCGTTGGCTTCATGACTCTTTGTCACCTGCAAGGTTTAGAAGCTAGCATCTCCTTATTTCGTAGTTTCTATACGCTCCGCAAGCAAGCGGGTTGGTGGTCCTTTACACCTAGACCCTCTAGGATCCCCAAATTGTATCTTCCCACCTCTATCAAAGGGTGAAAAGATAAGTTCTTTTTTGCCAATGTCGAGGGGGTGAGCGAAATTGGGGAACACCAAATACCGACGCCAATAGGGATTCTTCCATCCTCCTGAGGGATCGAATGGCCTTTGGGCAGCTTCTGACTGCCGACATCCCTCGATGCAATCAGCTCCTGACTGAAGAAAACCTCCGTTTCACCGGCCTTATTCCATCTAGTGGTGAGCACTTGATTACTCACCTCTTTCCTCTCTTCTTCTTCCTCTTTTTTTTTTTTTATAACTCCCTTCCTTCCTTTTTTTGATATAGGAATGGCACCATCACTTCGTGAGATTAGACAAGCTGTTACTAGGAAGCGGAAAGCAAAGGGGAATGGGGCCCCTACCGAGAGGAAGGTCGTTGCCAAGATTACCAGGAGGGTCGATGCTGGGAGCCGAAGCGAGAGGCCGGAGCCGAAAGCTGGCGCTGGAGCCCAAGCCTATGAGACCGCAAAGAATGAAACGGTAAGGGCTGAGGCCAGCAAGGAATTAGTGCGGAGCGAGGCGGAAAGAAAGGATTTGCCCTCACCAGCACCGGCTCCCCCTTTCGTTATTCTGTTCGATATCTCTCTGGAGCGAGTTGTTAAAGCATCGTCACCCCCCCCAAAGCCATCAAAGCAGAGCGGCCCATTCAACTACAAAGCCGACTCTCGAAGCCACCCTACCTCCCAAAGGGGCGACAACCGAGGGGCCTCCACCAGTAGAGGCGCCGGAGGGAGCAGAATCAGAGGTGGAGTCCTCACACAGGGTCCCTAAGTCAGTGGATGGGAGTGGGATGCATGCAAATTGTAACCATCAGGAAATAACAGCAGATAATGTCTTTCTGAGCCAACTCAAATTATGTCCCTATATCTGATAAGTTACTAGCGTCTTGGAGGAGAAAGCCACAGCTTGTAACATGCTCTGTTGTTATGTTGATGAGCTCAAAGAGGGTTTCTACCCATGGATTGATCAGGTTGGTTATGATTAATATTTATTCATTTCCTTGATTAGGTATGTGATATATTTTTAAGAATCATACGTCTTTGATCAGGTCTATGATATATTTTCAAAAATCATACTTCATGGATGCTTAGCAAATTACTTATTTTAAGCCTAGCCCCTTGATATGATCATTTATATATTATAAAACTTGACCTTTGTCCTATGTTTTTGTTCCTTTGTGTTCTTCAGGTTAGTAATTGTTTGGATACTTTGATCAAAACATTTAAGGCATCTTTCCTGCCATTCTTTGATGAACTTGCTATGTACATAGCACCAATGTTGGTAAGTCCTGAGAAACATGCTACTTGTATTTCTTAGTAGTACTCGAGAAAATATGCTTGACATTTTTCTTTTCCTGTTGTATTTATGCTTTTGTATTAGTGAACTGCAAATTCTTATATATGTCTACATTTCGTGAAAATTTTTGTCTCAATGCTTAATGATTTTCATCTCAAATATTTTAGGTCCTGTTACACTGTTGCTTAGTTGGATTTGTTGTGGATTTCAACTTCTTTAAAGTTTCTTAAGAGAACATTTATGTAGCCATATTCTTATTGCCTATGTTTTGCTCTTGTGGTAGACAGTAAGGAGTTTAGTTGCTTCTTTAGTATTCCTCTATTTATTAACTCTTTCATAACTATTCATCATATAACACCATCATAATATCATAGAAATTTCTATCTTCATATTCGTATCCGTATCCGTATATAACAAATATGGATATGCTTGATATCCGATTCGTATCCGTATCCGTATATAATAAATATGGATATGCTGGATATCCGATTTGTATCCGTATCCGTATATAATAAATATGGATATGCTGACATCTGATTCGTATCCGTATCTGTATATAATAAATATGATATATTTAATATCTTCGTATCCGTATATTTAAAATAAATATATATAATTTTAATATCTATCTAATATTCATATCCATATTTATATTAAAAAATATAATATATTACTATTGATTCGTATCCGATTCATTTTCAGTCCTATCCCAAGTTCATCTTGAAAGAACAAACTGAGAGAGTTACGAGGCAAACTTCCTTGATGGACTTTACACGTGGATTGCGTGCTTGCTTTAGAGATGAGAAAAATATGAGCGGGTACTACCTACCTGTCCGCCGGGGTAATTTATTTTGAGATTTTTTAATAGCATTTAGCTTTCTATGTGACGTAGAATGGCATGTCCTTTTCGATAGAATTAAGAGTTGGACAGCTATATGTGTTTTTTTTTTTTAAAGAAGAAGAGGACATGTATTTTTTTTAAAAAGAGAAACCGTAGATGCTTCGAGTTTGGCCTATCTGATCTAAAAAAATTTGGCACACAAATATTTTTCGGCCCATTTTTTGAATTTGTAGATTATTCTTTAGAATTGTCTAAAATTTTGAGTGAAAGTAAAAACATTTTAATCTTATAAAAATAAATTTGATCTTTCATTTAATAGGTAAATCATGATGTTAAAGAGTAGATGAATGTAATGGAGTCGTTTTTCTAACCGGTGCATTTTGGCACCGATTTGACAGTCAAGGAATGGGTTCCAAAGATATTGTAGGGAAGGTGTTAAAGGGGAAAATGCCATTTGAAATGACATTTTTACGGTGCCATTTCACCCCTCGGAGCTCGGCCCAGTCAGCTGGAGCGCTAACATGGAAAGAGCTGAAATCGACACACGGTGTGGCGATTTCATAATAGTATGAAATCGCCACACCTGAAATCGCCACATGGAGTGGCGATTTCCGCTGAGAAATCGCCACTCCATGTGGCGATTTTCTCAGCCTCTTATACCATAGCCCGATCGGTGCCTGTGCGCGATGAGAGAACATTATTCTTCCTCTCCCGATCGAGGCTTCTCTCAAAGCCGTTCCAATCGAGTTCCGATCGAGCGTTCCCAAGCATTGTTTCTCCCCGGCGTTCCAATCGATCGTCCGAAGCCTGGTCGGCGGCAAGCGGAGCTTTATTGCATCATCCCCCTTCTTCCTCCTCTTCTCTCTCGCTGCCCTCGCCTCCCGGTCGATTACAAGTAGGTTATTTTTTTTTGCATGATCTTTGTAGCACGAATGATCCAAATGGCCCCGATCTGTTTTGCCATGATCCATGCAAATGGCCCATGACTGTCACAACAGCCGGCCGTGGATCTTCACTATGACAGAAATCCTAATTCAGAAATAGAGTGAATTTATAAATTAAAAGAATGAAATGAACATATTGCATGGGCTCATTAATATTTTCACATAGCATAAATCTTTCTTTCATATCTTTTTTAACGTTTGATAAGGAGATTCCAAATTGACATAACAGTGGCCGTGGATGAAGCACTGTGACAGACATGGGAGATGTTTTATCTGCAACAATACAGGCTGAATCAAATTAGATGCAATTAGATATTTAGATGCTGATCGAATTAAATCTACATGGCCCTAATGAAGTAAATGCAACTAGTTATTTAGATGCTGATTTTATTGATCATTTCTTGGTTTTGCAAGAAATTAGATTATATTTATATTGCTTGTACTATAGTATCTAATTATGCTATTTAGATTCAACGATTTATAGATGTTAAGTTGTTTGCCTTCTGCTAACTAAATTACATTTATAGGCGTGCACAAGGGTAATAATGTTGAAGTGTTTTATAAACACATTGATGCAATGAGATATACCGTCAGCTAATAATTCTTTTAACTTGTTATGTCAGACATGGCTCATAATGTCTTAGATTCAGGGCCTCGTGATCCTACTATTCTCACTTTGCAAGAGATGCATAGATCAACCAATATATTTCAGGGCGAGGTGTGTATTATTGATCGACGGTCCTTAAATAATTATATTTGTTTATGTTAATGCGGATGTATCATTTAATTTATTTTTTTTTGGAGTTACCGGTTCTTAGATGTCGTCGTCATGAGCACGTATATGGAAAGAGACACTGGGAATGTCACACCCACAAGTACAGTATTATCTAGATTATGTCGGCATGTTTGGCATATATTGGTTGGCCAGATTCGACTGAATGTTGGCCTTATTTCTGCACTAGTTGAGAGATGGCGCAAGAGACCCACATATTCCATCTACTTTTGGTGAGGCGACCATTACACTACAGGATGTGAGTATTTTGAGTGGCCTCCGGATTGATGGTTCTGCTGTTACTGGGTTAGATCCGCGCCATACTATTCCGGAGTGGCAGGCTATATTTGGGAGGTTATTTGGTGTTGAACCTCCTGTCGAAGCATTTCCAAAAGGTCATTTTTTATTGGCATTCTTCGATCAATTCTATCGCGACCTTCACTTGGACGAAGATGTGGATGATGAGGTTGTCCAGCAGTTCATGAGGGGACAACTTCTTCAAATCATTGGTGGAGTTATTCTTTCGGATACCTCTGGTAATTTAGTTAAGTTGATGTATGTGCCATTTCTGGAAGACTTGGAGGCATTTGCCGCTCTTAGCTGGGGTTCGGCAACGCTGGCTGGTTTATATAGAGCACTATGTCGTGCTACGAGCCCTACCCAGTCTGACATTGGAGGATATCTTCCATTGCTACAGGTAAACACTTTATTCTTATGTTTGAGATCGAGGTAATTTTATTGTTAATTAACATTTTGAATTATCCAAACATGCAGATTTGGGCATGGAACGATTTCCTATTTTCCATCCCACGAGACTCGAGATTCCGGAGGCGAGACCTTCGGATGCCGATGATGATTGGCACTTAGGTGCACCATGGGGGTTTAGATGGCACGTTAGATATAACATAAAAAATATTTCAACCCATACACTACGTGCTTATAGGGACCAGTTGGATGTGTTGGATGATAGTGAGCAACGGGTATGTCATGTTGTAATATGGAATTCAATTAGATCGATTCATTATGTTGATTATGGATTAATTAAATATTTTCTATGCAGTTCTTATGGTGTCCTTACTCGCCGGCAGTTATCTCTATTTTACCTCCAAACTGCTTGGTAAGTTCGGATATTTGGATTGCACGGATCCCGCTGATATGTTTTTGATGTAGTTGAGTGGCATTTTCCGGACCGGGTGCTTCGTCAATTTGGATGTCGCCAGTCCATTCCATGTCCATGCGATACGTCGCTACATCTTCATCAGATTGATCGACGAGGAGAGGTCAAATGTTGCATGGATGCCGTGCATGGGACTTATATTGAAACATGGAATGCACGGCGTCAGCATCTGATTATGGGAGAGCCTATAGTAGCAGGATTCCCATGCACACCCGATTATATGGCTTGGTTTAGGAGCATCACTCGAATATGTGTAGGCCGTTCTGAGTATAGTACAAGGGGCTACGAAGGGGAAGGCACTTCATTTGAGTTTCTGGTACTATTTACAAATTTTTTTGGGTCTCTTTTTCTTTCAACTTCATAAGCTTTCATATGAATTTTGTTGTCATATTATATGCAGCATGAGAGGTTTCAACATTGACTGTGGAGCTCGAGCGGGCTGTAGCCGGCCCAGTGGATGATGAGCGGCTAAAGATTTTGAGAAGCGCGACGGCAATGGCTCATGGTACATTGTCAGTGGTCGGGCATCGGCACGTTCGGAGCACAGCTCCTTCAGCACTGTACCCGGAGGTCCCGAAGTCCACACGAGCCGATGTTGATCGGATGATGGAGACATTTCACTATACCCCATCGCCTTCTTGCATGCGGTCCCCATTACCACACGAGTATTCACAGAGGAGGGACGCCGGGGAGGGTACGTCTGCCTGTCGAGATCACAATGCATATCACATTGATGACATTGTTGATGCGGACATTGCCGAGATCTGTGAGGATGCTGATGTCTCCCAGTCACATTTGGACGTTGCTATGCATGATGTTTTCCATCCTACCTCGATACCCATGCAGGAGGGGGTATCTCAGGTGATTGATGAGGATCTCATACCATTGGCGACATATAGGCGACGGACTGGATGCATTCGCCGACCTCCTCGACGAGGATGTGGAACCTATGTTTTATAGATTGTTGTACTTTAACCAACTGCTGTAAAATTTCTATTTTGAAATGTATCTAGAAATTTTAATTTTTATAAGAATGTGTTGTTCTAATGCATTTTCTTTTTGTCATGAATGGCATTTACTTTCGGTCGAGTTTGGGTCGAGTTTCGATCGAGTTTCGGTGGAGTTTCTATTGAGTTTCGGTCGAGTTTCGATCAAGTTTCGATTCAAACTCGACCGAAACTCAATCGACTCGAAACTCAATCGAAACTCACATCATCAAATGCTAATCATGACAAAAAGAAAATGCATCCATAAATTTTGATCATAGGCACAATTACGTCATTAATGCAGCAATATATAGTCTTGTTCCTGAGACAAGTACATAATAGGCACAAGAATGACCGTTTTACTTAAAGAGTACATAAATTTACGATCCTGAAGGTCCACCAGTTACATTATGACAATGGCGTCTGGAATGACCCATTTGCTTGCAAATAGAACATCGAGTTGTTCTTCTAGGCTGAACCTCATCCATCTCATTGTGGATCCGAGTTGACTTTGGCTTTCCTCTTTTCTTCGGCCTAAGACGATCCCGATCAGGTAAGCACGTGATCGGTGTTTGCAACCAGTAGTCTTCATGTGGTACCGGATTGAACTCCCCATCCCAGGCAGTAATGTAGGAGCGAATACTATATACTTCATCAACAAAAGCCACCGAGTCCATGCCAATCTCCTGGCACACTGCTAGCACATGTGTACATGGATATTTATATATTGTCCACTTCCCACATGAATAATTACGTCACTAAGAGAAACAGTCTGAACGTTGCCTCCACCCCTGAGAGCTTCACTGAACCTCCTAGTCACGACCTCATAAGTAGCTATTTGCATGTTGTATCTAGTTACTCTATGCTCATTAGCTTTGGCCTGACCTTCAGCAACCTTAATTGAAATCTGAGGAGTGAAAAGGTTGTTAGGGTTCTCCTGTACATACCTTAAGGCTTCTGCGCGTCTGGTGTTCAAGTATTTAACGAGACGACGAAATGTCATCTGAACACACACAGTAATTGGCACATTTCTAGCTCCCCTCAACACGCAATTAAAAACCCTCAGAGAGATTGGTTGTCAATGTTCCGTAGCGAAACCCCCCATCATGTACCAATGTCCACTTCTCCGGCTCTAACTTCGATAGCCAAGTCCAAACTTCTGCATTGACTGTTTTAATCCTTTCCATCAGAAAGTTAAACTTCCGAAGCTGATGTTCGCTCCCTGCTTTCCATACTGCTCTTTTCAACTGAACATTTGAGAATCTCGAGTTAAAATTACTGCAAACATGTCTCAAACAATATCGATGATAAGCTCTTGGTGGAGCCCATCCAATTAGATTATCAGCTATGACACTTAGTATACCTGGATGTCGGTCAGATATAAGACAAATGCCATTTCTATCTTTCACAACATGCCTACTAAGCCTCAGCAAAAACCAGCTCCAGCTAGCTGTACACTCTTCATCCACAATTGCATAGGCCAGTGGAAATATCCTATTATCAGCATCAGTGCCTGTCGCAATCAGCATCTTCCCCCGGTACTTTCCATAAAGATATGTTCCATCAATAGAAATCACCGGGCGACAATACCGAAACCCCTTAACAGATGGTTGAAATGCCCAGAATACATAATTCAGGACCCGTTCATAAGAACTTGCTTACTGTAGAAATCCCAACATACAACTGTTTCAGGGTTAGCATTCTGCAGTGCAAGCATGTATCTAGGAAGCTTTGCATATGACGGTTCCCATTCACCAAATATATCAATCAATGCCCTCTGCTTTCCATGCCATGCTTTCGAATATGACACTGTATAGTGAAATTGTTCTGCAATGGTTGCTATAATAGCTTCAATATTCACACTAGGATCTTTCTCCACAATGTGTCGAACAGCATGGCTAATAACTCGAGAAGTAATATGTTTGTTATCCCGAGTTAAATTACTGAATAAACAAGAGTGCGGCCCTTCATACCTTGTGATCTCAAAAAATCCATGCTTCTTCAACTTGGTAGCACGCAACCTCCACGGACACCGTTGGGCAGTACTTGAAGAGGCACATCTCACAGACCAGAATAGTTTTTTTCGACTCCACCACATTATATGTGCGATGCTTCTTGATGTGATACATGTCACATGCTCTCTTCAGTTCATCTTTAGTATTAAACAATAATCCTTTAGCAAACTCAGTCATTGATGGATCCCAAAATTGAGAGTTGAAGGGTAACTCTCTCGGAGTACTAACACATCCACCATCATGCAAATTTAACTCATCATAAAATTCTGGTACTTGTTCATCTGCAAAGGCTTGGTGATCGTGTACCTGAGTTGGAATATGTTCTGAATGACTATATGCAGGAATGGAACTAAAGCCAGTCTCATGAACTATATCATCTCCATATGACTCTTCATCTTCATTTGACTCTTCATCTGAGTTATCATGTTCAGGCCAATAGTCATCATCTGCAATATCGTCTGACTCCATTCCCCGACTATCAATATTACACTGATTGTTTACCTCATCATCACTCTGCACTGCTGGCATAAATCCCTCAATCATTGGAAAATCCACAGGAGTCCTAACCTGTTCCTGCTGCTGGGCTATAGGAGAACTGTTATAAACATTCTCTATATGACCAACACTATATGGCTCTGAACATCATCCTTTAAAACATAGACTTCAATACACGATATTCTGGAAACTTCGAGGGAAATGTCAACATGTGCTCCACATCGTCATCGTCCTCAATTGGAAGAAGCACATATTTTTGATTCAATGTCGGAGATCTCCACATCAATCTGATGATATATCTTTGCACTAGAATTGTTAGAACTGTATGTACTTGATCAACTAACTCAGCAAAGCGTGTTCCCGTGCTCAATTTCAAACATTTACGTGGAGGTTGATTATAATGTATCCCTTCTTGGCCGCCATGTTCAATTGATCCATCATAATATAGCAGAACACGTACAGTTTCCATCTGAAAAAAAGGTGATAATAAATTTATCAAGCCTCTTGTGTATACACCTATAAATGTAATCTAATTTCTTGCCAAACCAAGATATGACGGTGCCATCAAAAGAAAATTTTTAAATGTCCAAATATTATTTTTAATCATCTATATGATCAATAAAATCAGCATCTGAATAACTAGTTGCATTTACTTCAATAGCCTAGCACATTAAACGAATAAACGAATATGATGCAAAGATATTTAGGGCATGGATTTGTGGTTATAAAAAAAATTTTAAACACTCACTGCAGTAAATGACCGGGGAGGCGAGGGCGGTGAGAGGTAAGAGGAGGAAGAAGTGATAGCTCACCGAGAAAGAGGAGGAATAAGGGGTTGCCACCGAGCAGGAGATCGGAAAAAGACGGACGCCTGGGAGAAGGAAGAAGAAGAAGAAGAGAATCGGGCTGCTTGAGTTAAAAAGCCTGAGAAAAATGCCACATGGTGTGGCGACTTCTAGGTAGTGGTGATTTCAAGTGATATGAAATCACCACATGGTGTGGCGATTTCAGAATAGTAAAATCGCCACACCGTGTGGCGATTTCAGCTCTTTCATGTCAGCACTCAAGCTGACTGGGCCGAGCTCCGAGAGGTGAAATGGCACCGAAAAAATGCCATTTCAAATGGCATTTTCCCCTTTAACACCTTCCCTGCAATATCTTTGGATCCCACCGGTTTGAAAAACGACTCAATGGAATGGGTTCTTTTGTACGAAAAGGAAAGCTTTAGAATTTTCAATTTTTTCTCTTCTTTTGGGTCCGGTCAAACTTCGCGTCTCACCATAATTTCTTTTTTTTATTTCAAATAAAATGAAATTTAAACCTCCTTTCGGCGGCGAATTGCAGTCCGGAGCGTTCCATTTGGCTGGTACTGGTACCGCATCTCTTTTCCATCAGTTCTTTGTTCACATGCGACTCCCAGCGCAGAGTCAGAGATCAGTCCGTCTTTTTGGCATATTCAAGAGTTTTATCTATTCAAATTATCTAACGTCGCCTCCAACGTCAGTTTCCTCTTTTAAAGTCTCTTTTCTTTTCTGCTACCATAATTTGATTCGAAATAACGAAGCTGTCTCTTCTACCAACTAAAATGCAGTCGTCTCTTCTTGTTCTCCTTAGCTCCCTATCTCTTCATCTTGTTCTACCTCTGACATCTCAGTCTTATCCTCGCCATGCCATTTCCCTGCTGTTATCAATCTGGGTGACTTGAATTCAGACACAGGCGAACTGTCAACGGCCTTCACGCCACGCCGCGCATGGCGAGACCTTCTTCAGGATGCCTGCAGGGAGATACTCGGATGGCCGCCTTATTATAGACTTCATTGGTAATTATCTCTCTTCTATCCAATGTCAATTAGTAATTGCTATTCTACCAATCAATCAGTACTCAAATTAGTTGGAGTTCTTGTTTCCAATGGTTAAATTTAATGCGTAGCTTCGGTGACTTAGAGATCACCAAAGCCCATATATGTTACTCATAAAGATTAATAGAATCTCGGTACTGATCCACTGCAAAATATCTGATCAAACTTGTGGACACATCTTTTTTGTGAACTCTTCAGCTGAAAGCTTCGAATTGCCTTACCTCAGTGCCTACCTCAATTCGTTGGGTACGAATTTTCACCATGGTGCCAATTTTGCATGCGCAGCGGCTACAATTGTGCAGAACATAACTCTTGCTCAGGGTGGATACAGTCCCTTCTCACTAGATGTGCAGCTGGATCAGTTCTTGCAGTTCAAATCTCGGTCCCAAATGTTCTACGAGCGAGGCAAGTCCTAGTTAATCAAAACTTGCAATTTGTCTGCATCGAAGTTTAGCAGTTGGTTTCTACTTCTTAAATTTATCAAATTTTTATGGCATGTGAATCAAACTATAGGAGGAATTTACAAGAAATTGATGCCAAGAAAGGAGTACTCTCAAGCATTGTATACATTTGACATTGGTCAGAATGACATCACTGGCTTCTCTTTCCTTCTCAACGTTTCAGCAAATGACTATCTCCCAAATGCTTTAAATGAGTTCTCATCAGTCATAAAGGTGTGGACAAATTAAAAACAGATGAGATATTTTTATTTTCTCCCACTACTAAGCGTATGATCTTGCTGTCACTGTTAGCCTATTTGGCTTTTGCTTTCTATGATATGAGAGAGAGATGATGTATGGCTTGCAGAGCATCTATGATGAGGGAGGGAGATCATTTTGGATACACAACACAGGCCCTCTAGGCTGCCTTTCTTATGTTCTGTTACGAATTTCCCCTGAGGATCAACAACTGGACTCTGCTGGCTGTGCCATTCTTTACAATGAATTAGCCCAGCAATTCAACAGCATGCTCAATGAAACAGTAATCCAGCTAAGAAAGGATCTTCCTCTTGCTGCGATCACATTGTTGACATATACTCCGTCAAGTACAAGCTCATAAGTGAAGCCACGAAGTATGGTAGGTGAAGCTTGAAGCACTGTTAGTGTGACAAACCTGCTAGCAACTTCATGATGATGTTTGGATCAGAAATCCATTGCCATTTCATTAATTCATTTCATTTTTCTACATCTTCTGTACCCTCTGTCATGCAGAAAGAAAGATACATGATCTGACCATCTCCTAAAACTTAAAATGGTTTCAGGATTTGAGCATCCACTTAGAGTTTGCTGTGGATATGGTGGCGGTGAGTACAACTTTGTTTTTAATGTGAGCTGCAGCGATACAGCCGAGGTGAATGGTACTACTGTTCTACTGGGTAAGGCTTGCAAGGATCCTTCAAAAGGCATTATTTGGGATGGAGCTCACTACACGGAGGCTGCAAACAGGTGGGTGTTTGATCAGATTAAAGGTGGGGCATTTTCAGATCCTCCTATCGGATTGAGCATGGCATGTCGTAGGGCGACGCCATGAATGTACCGCCTTATATAATGTAGACTACAAGCTACTACCAATAAAATTGCGAGCACCCATTGTTGCATTGTCCACTGATACGTACCTTCTTGAATTGGAGATGTCACTAGGATGTAAACATTATAAACTTCCAAAGGACTGATTTTTAATTGCCATGTTATTGATAATATAAATATAGAGATTTGGATCTGTTAAAAATTTAGTATATTTTAATATCCAAAAGTTTTCTTCAAATACTTTTTCTTCTATTTTATGAAACCACTCTTTTAGTCCTACATGAAAAAAATAACTAATCTTACTCTTTCTTATATATGTGTTACTCTCTTGCTTGGTTGAATGGTTGTTAGAAAGCTCATGCACGTACGAGCCAAGCCAAGCCCAATGCAAATCGGTTTGGAGGGTAGTCATTTTTTGCACCGAGAGGCACGAATCTCTCTTAAGGACAGTGTTGTGCATGCCTCAGCATTTTCTTAGTGGATAAGGGTAGTCATGCTTTGATCTTCTGCACTGAGAGGCAGAATCTACTCTTAAGAACAGTGTCGTGCACATCTCAACATCTTCTCAGTGGATAATATCTTTCCGAGTACTATCTTATACTCATCTTTATCCAACAAGATCTAGACAGCCTTATATTAAAGGCAAGCCTAATATCCACATGCTTTCCAATTGAAAGAGGAAAAGTGAGGGGGTGGCCCCAAGTTTTTGTATCTAATTTATTAATCCAAAAGGTTATTGTCATATTTCAATGATGTTTTTAAAAAAAATAAAATTATTAAGTGGGGTTCTTTGTAAAGGTTCAAGTCTAAATAAAAGAAGAATTCTGAAAGCATATAAACATCAACTACTTTAGATTATCATAGTTTTCTAAGTTTTATAGATTATCATAAATATGCTCCTCCTTGATAAATATATACCTCATATACAAACAAATAATTGATAAATAAATTTATATAAATCAAAATAGAAAATATATTTATAAAATCTATTGTAATTCATTTTGATTCAAGCGATCACAGACATCTAGAATCGTGCAGAAGGTATATGAGAAGAGAGATCATTTTAAATCCACAACACTGGTTCGTTAAGCTGCATCTCCTATGTTTTAGTGTAAGACCCCTATGAAATAGGTGGCTATTGGATTTTTTTTTAAAATAAATTAGCTTAATAATTCATAAGAAGATAAATTTTATGAAGCTTTTAGTTTTCTCTTGTAGATGGTACTGAAAATAATCCCAACTGGATCAGAGTTAAATGGTGATTCGTGTGGGAGGAGAAGAGTCACCGCCCTCTTCCCCAATCTTTACCTCGTGTGCGGAAGGCGAAGGGCCGCCGCCCCTTCACCCAACCCGCGCCTTACGCGCGGAAGGGGGGCACCGCCCTCGCCGCATCCCCGGCCTACCAGCGAGGGGGTTTGAACCCTATTTAAAGCTATCCGTCGTACGTGTTAGGCATCTCCTCTCACCGCTCTTATAGTCAGCTTGTTGGTGAGTATCATCCGCCTCGAAGGGTGAAGAGGAAGCCTTCCTTGTTCAATCCATTCGTCCCTAGCTCTAAATCAAGCTTAAATCTTCAAGTAAATTTCAAAATCTCATGCTATTTTTTATTCTATCATGGATTCATAATCGTTTTATCATGTGATTATGTGGGTTTTTGATGGGATCATAGCGTATTTGTGCCATGGCTCTGTTCAAAGAGGAACAGAGCCATGGCAGCAGCCCCGGGTATTCTCGATGCCAATGGAGGCAAGGTCAACCGGACCCTTGCTCGGGCATGGAACCCGGGAAGGACCCGGCTCTGAAAGAGGGGCCACCGGTGCCTGCGATAACCCTTGGGTGTTGGACCTTGCCGCGATGAGTCGAGTGGAACAGCTATCGTGACTGGGTAAGACATGGCTGAACGAGCTCGCCGGCTTTTCGATTGGCTTCGGGGTGGCGTTCGGTATGGGCTGGCCGGGTGGAGGGTCGGCCATGCCACCCTTACATCGATAGCCAACTGTGGTGGCTGTGCTGTCGATGAGAAATAGAGAGGGCGAGGGATGGTGTGGCCCGCCGGAGGCTATCGGCATTTGCGGCGACGAGCTGGCTGGCCGATGGCGATGTCAGCAGTGGCCGAGCGAGCTGGTATTGGTTCGGTTGAATCAGGAAGCATGGGAGGAAAGAAAAGAAAGAAGAGGAAAGAGAAGAGAGAAGAGGAGAAAGGGACGCAGTAGCTGGTGCTGGGGTGACCGGCCGCTGGCGACGAGCTGGCTGGCCGATGGCGATGTTAGCAGAGGCCGAGCGAGCCGGTATTGGTTCGGCTGAATCAGGAAGAGGAAAGAAAAGAGAGAAGAGGAAAGAGAAGAGAGAGAGGAGAAAGGGAGGCAGTAGCTGGTGCTGGGGGTGACCGGTCGCTGGCGACGAGCTGGCTGGCTGATGGCGATGTCAGCAGCGGCCGAGCGAGCCGGTATTGGTTCGGCTAAATCAGGAAGAGGAAAGAAAAGAGAGGAGTAAAGAGAAGAGAGAAGAGGATAAAGGGAGGCAGTAGCTGGCGCTGGGGTGACAGGCCGCTGGCGACGAGCTAGCTGGCCGATGGCGATGTCAGCGGTGGCGAGCCGGTATTGGTTCGGCTGAATCAGAAAGCATGGGAGGAAAGAGAAGAGAGAAGAGGAGAAAGGAAGGCAGTAGCTAGTGCTTGGTGACCGGCAGTGGCCTGTCGACCGCAAAGGGCCGGCGGTGGCCTGAGCATTGTGACGGGTGCTTACGGGTGAAAACAGGGGAGAGAGAGAGAGAAAGGAAAAGTTTTTTTTTTTTTTTTTCATCGTCCTAATGCAGCAAATAATGCATCACAATATTTTTTTTAAAAATAAATTTTATAAAATATAATTAAAATATAAAAAAATTAAAAATAAAATATTGCGACATAATGAAATACGTCGTAATTATTTTAAAAAAATTAATTTTGGTACATGCGTTGGATCGGTGGTTTTTGATCGGTATCACGGTTTGGATCGATCGCAATCATCGGATCGTCGCCGATCGGATCGATTGCGACAGTTCGAGATCAATCGTTGCCGATCTGGATCAGGGCTTGGATCGATCGATCGTCGGATCGTCGCTGATCGGATTGATCGCAACGGTCCGAGATCAATCGTTGCTGATTGGGATCATGGCTTGGATCGATCGCAACTGTCGGATCATAGCCAATCGGATCGATCGCAACGGTTCGAGATCGATCGTCGCCGATCGGGATCAGGCTTGGATCGATTGCAACTGTCGGATCGTTGCCGATCGAAGCGATCGCAATGGCCCGAGATCGATTGTCGTCGATCGAGATTAGGGCTTTGATCGATCGCAACCGTCGGATCGTCGCCAATCGAATCGATCGCAACGGTCTGAGATCGATCGTCGATGATCTGGATCATGGCTTGGATCTATCGCAATCGTCGGATCGTTGCCGAACGGGTTCACGGCTTGGATCGATCGCAACTGTCGGATCGTTGCCGATTGGACCGATCGCAATCGATCGGTCGTTGCCGATTGGACCGATCGCAACGGTCCGAGATCGGTCATTGCCGATCGGGATCAGGGCTTAGATCGATCACAATCGTCGGATCATTGTTGATCGGATCGATTGTGATCGAGATCAATCATCATCGATCGGGATCACGGCTTGGATCGATCGCAACCATTGAATCGTTGCCGATCGGATCGATCGCAACGGTCGGAGATCGATTGGGATTTGAGCTTGGATCGATCGCAACCGTCGGATCATTACCGATTGGATCGATCGCAATGGTCCGAGATTGATCGTTGTCGATCGGGATCACGTCTTAGATTGATCTCGGATCGTCGGATCGTTGCCGATTGGATCGATCGATCGGTCCAAGATCGATCGTCGTCGATCGAGTTCAGGGCTTGGATCGATCGTAACCGTCGGATCGTCATCGATCAGATCGAACGGCATGAGATCGGTCGTCGTCGATCGGGATCAGTGCTTGAATCGATCGCAATCGTCGGATCGTTGCCGATTGGATCGATCGCAACGGTCCGAGATCGATTGTTGCCGATCAGGATCAGGGCTTGGATCGATCGAAACCGTCGGATCGTCATCGGTCGGACTGATCGCAACAGCCCGAGATCGGTCATCGCTGATCGGGATCAGTGCTTGGATCGATCGCAACCGTCGGATCATCACCGATCGAATGGATCGCAATGGTCTGAGATCGGTCGTCGCCGATTGGGATCATGGCTTGGATCGATCGCAACTGTCGGATCGTCGCCGATCGAATCGATCGCAACGGTACGAGATCGATCGACGCCGATCGGGATTAGGGCTTGGATCGATCGCAACCATCGGGTCGTTCGCCGATCAGATCGATCGCAACGGTCCGAGATCGATCGTTGCCGACCGGGATCAAACTTCGATCGATCGCAACCGTTGAATCGTCGCTAATTGGATCGATCGCAACGGTTCGAGATCGATCATCACTGATCGGGATCATGTCTTGGGTCTATCGCAACCGTCAGATCGTTGCTGATCGGATCGATCGCGACGGTTCGAGTTTGATCGTTGCTGATCGGGATCATGGCTTGGATCGATCGCAACCATCGAATAATCGTCGATTGGATCGATCGCAACGGTCCGAGATCAATCGTCGCTGATCGGGATCACGGCTTGGATCGATCGCAACCGTCGGATCACGGTTGAGATCGGTCGTGCCGATCGGGACCAGGGCTTGGATCGATTGCAACCATCGGATCATCGTCAATCGGATCGATTGCGACAGTCCGAGATCGATCGTCGTCGATCGGGATCAGGGCTTGGATCGATCGCAATCGTTGGATCGTCGCTGATTGGACCGTCAGATCGATCGTGATGGTTGAATGATCGATCGTCGCCGATCGGGATCACGGCTTGGATCAATTGCAACCGTCGGATCACGATTGAGATCGGTCGTCACCAATCGGGATCAGGGCTTAGATCGATCGCAACGGTACGAGATTGATCGTCGCCAATCGGGATCAGTGCTTGGATCGATCGCAACCGTCGAATAGTCGTCGATCGGACCGTCGGATCGATCGCGACGGTCGGAGATCGATCGTCATCGATCGGGATTAGGGCTTGGATCGATCGCAATAATTTTAAGAAAAAATAATTTTTATCAAATATAATTTTTAAATAAAAATATTGCGACGTAAATCAGTGCGTCGCAAATATTTTTTAAAAAATAAATTATGTTAAATAGCGATGCATTAGCGATGCAATCAACCAAAAAATTAAAAAAAATGAATTTTAATTTTGCGACGCATATTTTGCATCACAATATTTTTTAAAAAATATTATAAAATAATTTAAAATAAAACATTGCGACGCAACCATATGAGTTGCAATGATTTTAAGAAAAAGTAATTTTTATCAAATATAATTATTAAATAGAAATATTGTAACACAAATCTGTGCGTCGCAAATATTTTTTTAAAAAAATTAAATTATGTTAGATAGCGACGCATTAGCGATGCAATAAACCAAAAAATAAAAAAAGAAAATTTTAATTTCGCGATGCATGATTTGCGTCGCAATATTTTTTTAAAAATAAATGTTATAAAAAATTAAAATAAAATATTACGATGCAACCATATGCGTCACAATTATTTTAAGAAAAAATAATTTTTATCAAATATAATTATGAAATAAAAATATTGCGATGCAAATCATTGCTTCGCAAAGTTTTAAAAAAAATTAAATTACATTATATAGCGACGCATTAGCGATGCAATAAACTAGAATATTAAAAAAAAAATTATTAACTTTGCGACGCATCTATTGCGTCGTAAAGTTTTGTAAAAAAAATAAATGTTATACAAAATTTAAAAATAAAATATTGCGATGCAACCATATGCGTCGTAATTATTTTTAAGAAAAATAATTTTTATCAAATATAATTATCAAATAAAAAAATTGCGATGCATTAGCGACGCTTTTTCTCTGAAAATTAAAAAAAATTTCCGCCGGTCATTGCCGTCTAATTAGTGAGTCATTAGCGATGCAATTATTTACGTCACTAAGTTTCCCTAAAATTAATAAAAAAAGATAAATTAGCGACAGATTAGCGACGCATAATTGCGTCGCTAATTTATAATAATTTTTTTAAAAAATAGTGAGGGTTTAGCGACTCAAAATTGCGTCGCTAAACCCCCTAGTATATATTCTGAGTCGCGCCCACCCCCCCCCGGCCTCTTCTTCTTCCTCTTCTAACCCTACCGCACCGTTGCCATCCTCCGCCTCCCCCGCCCTCTCCCCCGGCGTTAGGAGCCATCGGCGGTAGCCCCCCTCCCCCGGCGTGGTAAGCCCCCCTCCCCCACCCCCTCGCCCTTTCGTTTTCGTGAGGCCACGGCCGGCCTTGGCCGTAGAGGATGGCCACGGTCGCCGCCGTGGCCGTAGAGGACGGCCACGGCCGCCGCTGTGGCCAGCGATGGCCTGGCCACGGTGTCCAGGCCACCGTTTAAAAAAAAAATTTTGGAGTGGGGTTTTTCCCCCACCCCTGAGGCGCTGGCCTGAGGCGGCGGCCGTGGCCATCGTCTCCGGCGATGGTCGGTGGCCAGTTCACCGCTTAAAAAAAAATTTGGGGTGGGGTTTTTCCCCCACCCCTGAGGCATTGGCCTGAGGCGGCGGCCGTTGCCGTCGTCTCAGGCGACGGCCATGGCCGTCGTCGGAGACGACGGCCACGACCGCTGCCGTGGCCGGCTGTAGCCTGGCCACGATGGTTAGGCCACCGGTTAAAAAAAAAAATTTGGGGTGGGCTTTTTCCCTCCATCCTTGAGGCGTCGGCGTTGGCCTGTTAAAAAAAAATTATTGGGGTGGGGTTTTTCCCCAACCCCTGAGGTGCGTGGCCGGCGGTGGCCTGGCCACGGTTGCTAGGCCACCGTTTAAAAAAAAATGAAAATGGGGTGGAGTTTTTCCCTCACCCCTGAGGCGCCGGCCACGTTGGCGGCCGTGGCCAGCGGTGGCCAGGCCACCGTTAAAAAATATAGTAATTACATAATAATGGTTTTGCATTCATGTTTTAAACCATTAGATGTAGAATTTGAATTAAAATGTTTAGCTTATGCATCAAGTTGGAAAAATTGATGTTATTAATTTAAACAATTCATTTTTTGATCACTTAATGAGGTTAAAAGTATCTAAATCTTATAATTTTTTTATGTATAAATGTTTAGAAATAGTAACATCATATTCAATGATTTAGATTATTAATGATCATCATTATTTAATTAAAAAATATTATTATGTTTATGTTTCATATCCAATAACATGTTTTAGACTTCTATTGTCACTCTTAGTTAAGGGTTAAAAAAGACCTAATTCTATTATTGGTGTTTCTTTAAAGCTGTTTATGCAATAATATATGTGCATTTGTCGTTATTTACAATTGTTATTACTTGATTATTTACATTCGGCTTCAAATTGAATGATGCATTAAATTATGTAATGCTAGAATGAAAGTCTTATTGTAGTTTTATTTTATTTTCAGCAACAATTTAGCAGGTTCAATTATATTAAGTAGAGACTTCACAAACATTTATATTGGACATAATAATCTTAAGAAGTCAGTTATATATATAGAACACTATTCCTATATATATATAATTGACAAAAATTTATGAATAACAAGCATAAGTTCGATTGTCTTCGAATTTCCATATTATTAATCACAGCACTATAACCTTTAGACCTGTTTGAGAATTTGTAAGACTTAGTCTTGCAAATTCTCAAATTATTATGGTGGACAATTTCAGAATATTTTTTGCGATATGTTAGTCTGTTATTAACCATCGTTGGTTGAGATTGCGGTTTGTATTTGCTCATGCGTTCTCCTAGTGTGGCATATATGCCACACATTTAGGAGAACATATGTGGAAATGTTGCTGAAATTTCAATGTAAACCATCGATGATAATTAATAGCAGAATAACATATCATAAAAAATATTCTTGAATGATAGGGCCTTACCTTTTAGACATGGAGTGAGCAGAATAACATATCATAAAAAATATTCTTGAATGGATAGGGCCTTACCTTTTAGACATGGAGTGACGGTGGAATTAATTTAACACTTGATTGCTTGTGAAGTCCGATGATTTAACGGATCGCATTGTGGCCCGACCCGAACCTAATCCCTAAAATTATGCCTGGCATGAACCTGTGCCTCGGTCCTTGCTAGCACGTGGCAAGGATCGTAGCCATGGCTCGGCCTTGCAGGGTAGAGACCTTAGTTATGTAAAAGAAAATTGGTTTAGTTATAAATGATTTAAGTAGTTGTTAATTACCTTAGTTGAGTAAAAGAAATAATTTAGTTATATATGTACTAATGTTAATATAGTTTTATATTGTGGTTTCCTTTAATGGTATACCAGAAACTGTATAAGTTGGTCAAAAATGAGCGGGGCTCGCTCGTGGATGTATGCAAGGATAAAAGATGGCTTGCTTAATCCAGATTTTCTGAATTGATTGGAAGAATTTATCGCATTTGCATGTAGCCAACCTGAATGGATGGATGGGCCTAGGATTAGGTGCCCATGCAACTTCCATAGGTGTCAGAATAAAGCCTACAGAGATGTTGAAACTGTTAAGGTGCATTTGTGTAAAAAGGGGTTTGTTCTTGATTACGATGTTTGGTACTGTCATGGTGAATCGGAGGAAATTCTGGTAGCTATTACAAGCCAACAAGTGTCAATTCTCGAAGATGAACCATTTGTGAATTTAAACACATATGAAGAAATGGCGATGAATGCATCGGGTAATGAATTGAATCAGAATACATTTATGGAAGAACCAAATCAAGATGTACAACAATTTTATGATATGTTGTGTGCTGCAAATCAAGAATTGTATCCTGGTTGTGAGGGTTATTCCCAGTTGTCTGTGGCTGCTCGGTTGTTGAATATTAAGGCAGAACATCGATTATCAGAAAAGGCGTTTAATTCTGTAGCGGGGTTAATAAAGGAAATTTTGCCAAATGATAATGTTGTAGCAGATAGTTTTTACTCAACGAAGAAGTTGTTGCGTGGGCTTGGGCTCCGGTTAATAAGATCGATTGTTGCTTGAATAATTGTATGATATATTGGGGTGAAGACTCAGAGTTGAGATGGTGTAATATTTTGGGCAATCGAGGTACAAAAATGGCGAAGGGGGAGCTAGTACAAGTAGGAGGAAAAGTGTTCCTTATAAGAGGATGTATTACTTTCCTTTACTCCACGCATGCAGAGATTATACTGATCTGAGGCTACGACTGCTGATATGAGATGACATGCCGAACATGAATTCAAAGAGGATGAAATGCGGCATCCATCAGATTCAAAAGCTTGGAAGCATTTTAATGAAAATCATCCTGATTTCGCTGAAGATATAAGGAATATGAGATTAGGTCTTTGTACCGATGGCTTCCAACCATTCGGTCAAGCGGGGCAACAATATTCATGTTGGCCTGTGATACTGAGTGTATAATCTTCCTCCATGGAAGTGCATGAAAGATACTGCAATGTTTTTGACAGTTTGGTTCAGGACATCAAATCCAAAGGAAAAGATTGATGTCTTCCTGCAACCATTGGTGGCCGAATTGAAAATGTTATGGGAAACAGGAGTTTAGCCTACGACATTTCTATGAAACAAAATTTCATCATGAGAGCTGCTTTGATGTGGACAATAAGTGACTTCCCTGCATATGCAATGTTGTTTGGTTGGAGCACTGCTGAACGTCTGGCATGCCCTCATTGCATGTATGATTCGGATGCATTTACATTGTAGAAGAGTAGTAAGCAGTTATGGTTTGATAATCATAGGAAGTTCTTACCCCCAAATCATCCTTACAGACGTAACTTGATCGCCTTCCGGAATAACAAAGCAGTCACAAAATTTGCCGAACCGATTAGGTCCGGCATGGATATATTTGATATTATAGAGCATTTGGGGTTGAGGTATGCTTGGGAATCGAATGCAGATAGAATAAATGGCGTATATGTAAAGAACATAACTGGAAGAAGCGGAGTATATTTTGGGATTTGCCTTATTGGAGCACAAATCTCATCCGGCATAACTTGGATGTTATGCATATCAAAAAAAATTTCTTTGATAACATATTTAACACGGTGCTAAACATTCCAAAAAAACTAAAGACACTGCAAAGTCAAGAGAAGAACTTAATCAGTATTGCAGAAGAGGTGATTTGAGGCGGAGTGCCGACGTGACCTATCCTAAAGCCTGTTATACTCTTGACAGAAATTCACGAGAAGTTTTATGTAACTGGCTTAGAGGGTTAAAATTTTCAGATGGTTATACCTCAAATATTGGTAGGTGTATGGACATGCATAAGCTCAAGTTGTTCGGCATTAAGAGTCACGACTGCTATGTTTTCATGCAACGGTTATTGCCTATAGCTTTTCGTGAGTTGCTTCCGCAACATGTCTGGAAGGCATTGACGGAGCTCAGCTTGTTCTTCAAGGAGTTATCTGCCGTAGTCATTACTTCTACATCCATGACAAGGATTGAGGACAAAANGTCGGCCTTCAAGTGTCGACGTTCAGGCTTAAGTGCCAAGGAGAGACTCGGGCTTAGAGTGCCGACGTGGAGTCGGGCTTGAGTGCCGAGGAGAGACTCGGGCTTAGAGTGCCGACGTGGAGTCGAGCTTGAAGTGTCGACATGGAGTCGGGCTTGAGTGCCGAGGGGAGACTCGGGCTTAGAGTGCCGACGCGGAGTCGGGCTTGAGTGCGAGGGGAGACTCGGGCTTAGAGTGCCGACGTGGAGTCGGGCTTGGAGTGCCGACGCGGAGTCGGGCTTGGAGTGCCGACGCGGAGTCGGGCTTAGAGTGCCGACGTGGAGTCGAGCTTAGAGTGCCAACGTAGAGTCGGGGCTTGGAGTGCCAACGTGGAGTCGGGCTTAGAGTGCCGACGTGAACTCGGGCTTGGAGTGTCGACGTGGAGTCGGGCTTAGAGTGCCGACGCGGAGTCGGGCTTAGTGCCGACGCGGAGTCGGGCTTAGAGTGCCGATGAGAGTCGGGCTTGGAGTGCCGACGCGGAGTCGGGCTTGGAGTGCCGACGCGGAGTCGGGCTTGGAGTGCCGACGCGGAGTCGGGCTTAGAGTGCCGACGCGGAGTTGGGCTTAGAGTCCGACGTGAAGTCGGGCCTGGAGTGCCGACGCGGAGTCGGGCTTGGAGTGCCGATGCGGAGTCGGGCTTGGAGTGCCGATGCGGAGTCGGGCTTGGAGTGCCGACGCGGAGTCGGGCTTGGAGTGTCGACGCGAAAGTCGGGCTTGGAGTGCCGACGCGAAGTCGGGCCTGGAGTGCCGACGCGGAGTCGGGCCTGGAGTGCCGATGCGGAGTCGGGCTTGGAGTGCCGACGCGGAGTCGGGCTTGGAGTGCCGACGCGGAGTCGGGCTTGGAGTGCCGACGCGGAGTCGAGCCTGGAGTGCCGACGCGGAGTCGAGCCTGGAGTGCCGACGCGGAGTCGAGCCTGGAGTGCCGACGCGAAGTCGGCCTGGAGTGCCGATGTGGAGTCGGGCTTGGAGTGCCGACGTGGAGTCGACCTTGGAGTGCCGACGTGGAGTCGACCTTGGAGTGCCGACGCGGAGTCGGGCTTGGAGTGCCGACGCGGAGTCGGGCTTGGAGTGCCGACGCGGAGTCGGGCTTGGAGTGCCGACGCGGAGTCGGGCTTGGAGCGCCGACGCGGAGTCGGGCCTGGAGCGCCGACGCGGAGTCGGGCTTGGAGCGCCGACGCGGAGTCGGGCTTGGAGCGCCGACGCGGAGTCGGGCTTGGAGCGCCGACGCGGAGTCGGGCTTGGAGTGCCGATGCGGAGTCGGGCTTGGAGTGCCGACGCGGAGTCGGGCTTGGAGTGCCGATGTGGAGTCGGGCTTAGAGTGCCGACGCGGAGTCGGGCTTAGAGTTGGCTGAAAGTAACCAGTAATGCGTTGCAAGTGTATAATTCAAACAAAGGTATTACCCAATTGGCCGTTGACCGCTGATATAGAGTTGAAGCCGCTGGGACTGAGATAAAGCCTTTGAGGCTGTGACGAAACCGCTGAGGCAAAGTTGAGGTTCATCGAGAGCCTTTTGAACCTCGAAGGGTAACCAGAGAGTCGCGGTGATGGGACCATGCTCGGGAGCCTTTAACCCCGGAGGGGACCTGAGGGTGTTTGAACCATGCTCAGGGTCCTTTTGAACCCCGAAGGGTGACCCGAGAGTCGCTGCGGGGGGACCATGCTCGGGAGCCTTTAACCCCGGGGGTGACCTGAGGGTGTTTGAACCATGCTCAGGGTCCTTTTGAACCCCGAAGGGTGACCCGAGAGTCGCTGCGGGGGGACCATGCTCGGGAGCCTTTAACCCCGGAGGGTGACCTGAGGGTGTTTGAACCATGCTTAGGGTCCTTTTAAACCCCTAAGGGTGACCCGAGAGTCGCTGTGATGGGACCATGCTCGGGAGCCTTTTTCTTTGCGCCAACGATCTTTGCTGCCAACGCTGGGTCAGTCTTCGTCCTTTTGTGCCAACGCGTAGTTGGTCTTTGTTGCCGATGCCGGACGTCGGTCTGAGTGCCAACGCGTAGTTGGTCTTTGTTGCCGACGCTGGGGGTCGGTCTTTTGTGCCAACGCGTAGTTGGTCTTCATTGCCGACGTTGGACGTCGGTCTTAGGTGCCAACACGTAGTTGGTCTTTGTTGCCGACGTTGGACGTCGGTCTTAGGTGCCAACGCGTAGTTGGTCTTTGTTGCCGACGTGGTGCCGAACTTTCCTGCGTGACATTTTTAAGTATTAGTGAAAGAAATAGTCTTAAGCGTACTTAGCTCTTGCGGCGCCCTTGTTTTCCTTCCGCGGGCTCGAGCGCTTCCTCCCACTGGTGGTCTGCCCCCCAGGGAATCAAGTTGGTTGGCTTGCTGTTGTGCGGTGCCCCTCAGCGCAACTGGTGAAAGCTTCCTGAGCTCGCGTTGTCATCATCGTCTTCCTTACAGAAGTTGTAGGGAGAATGTTCGTCTACTACGTGCGTTTCCCCCCTTCCTGGCGCGCCAATCTGTTGCTGCCAAATCACTTGTGATGAGCGTTGGGTGAACTGAGGTCTCCATGGGCCTTCAAGGACACGAAGAAGTCGTCTTCTTCCTCTGAAAGCCTGCAAAAAATCCCGGGCCGGTAGTTCCGGCAGGGACCCTCCGACGCTCAAGTCAGTGGTCTGTAGAACAGGAGTTTTATAATCAAGTAATATTTTAGAGAGAGGGAGAGAGATATCTTCCTTTCATGTAGGGTTAGATACCGTCGCGTAGCCTCTTATTTTGCTCTCCAGAGTAATGCTGCATGTATGAAGTGCTGGCAAGTGATGGGAGAATACCAGGACAGCCATCCAGCCGAGGGAGCTTTGAGAGGAGCTCGGCTGGAAGTTGGGGATGGCTTACTGTGAGGCCTTTGCGGGAGACTTCATGGTCTCTTTCCCCTATGCCGAAGCCCTATTACGTGTATGCAATCTCAAGCATGTAACGTACTTGGATGAGGCCGGCTAATGAGGAAGTCGGGAGCGGAGGATCGTGGCCGACGAGGTCTGGGCCGAGGTGCAGATCTACATGGGATGACCGGAAGAAGTGGAGCTGGGGGCTGTTCAGGATAGTTGGTGATATCCATTGCTTCGTGCTGAGCAGAGCCGAGGGAGACGTCGGCCTCCTGAGGCCAATGGGAGTCTGTGTGAATTCATGCAGTATGTCTCTGTGCCTTGCAAGCTCTTGGGTTACAGAGGTGGTAGGTGCTGCTGATGCAGCACATCGACTCATTGCTTGGCCAAGTAGCAGGTCCTTTCGGGTGAGTTAACAATCTCATAATAAAAGACGGAGAAGTTCAATGTCAAACCCAGTCGAATTGGGTGCGTGGGAGATAGATCTGCCTCAGCTGTATTGGAAGCCGTCTGATAGGCCTTGAGGGGCTGATCTGCAGTCTCTTTCCTCTCCTTGCCAGTCTTGAACTCCGCCAGGTAACGATAATAGTCTCCCTTCTCGTTTGGAGAAGAGGGCGCCTACAGGCTTGGGACCTCTTCCCGGCGGAGCGTCCAGGGGCCAGACCTTCCGCCACAGCCAGCGACGCCGGGAACCAAGAGAGGAGACTTCGGAAGAGGAAGGCTCGGACCTCTTCATGGGAGGAGATCTTCTTTCCTGCGACCCGACGACATGCCGCACTTGCAAAGACTCGCCTCCGCCGTCCGTACCGACATGCACCGCGGCGTATGCGTGCACCCCGATGATGCTGGCGACGAGGATCAAGGCGATCGCTGCCAGCTTCAGGGGCATCGCTACCTTGTGCCCTGGGCTTCCTCTGCTTCTGGAACTTTTCCATGACACTGTGTATGCTTGGATAGATCACCACCTCTGCAGTACTCCAATATGAGATATATTCTCCCAGAGGCCTGGATGAAGTCGTGGAGGGTGATGATGTTAGGGTGGTTGATCCTTCGGTGGAAGAAGACCTCAGAGAGGGAGCTTTCCTGGAGTTTCTTGCCCATTCGCTTCATGACGATCTCCTTCACGGTGGCGATGGTCTTCCGGCGCTCGACTGGCTTGGAGAACTGCGCGCCCATCGCGGAGGATGGGGGGGGCGGTCCACCCAGCCGTGGACGCCGAGGATGCGGGCGCCGGTGGCGAGCTGGCCGTGGATGGCTCTCTCTCTTTTTTTTCCCAAAAGCCTTTTTCCTTCCTTTTTAAGAAGAGGGTCAGGATGGATCCGCGCTAGGAGTCCGGAGCCGTTACCGTCGGAGTAGGAAAGGCCGCTAAGATCCGAACGTCCCCTTTAACAGATTGAGGAACTGAATATCGCGTTTTCTTCTCTAATTTGAGAAGGTCGTTCCAGCTTACAGTGCTGCTCATGGGCTGTTAACCGGGCCCATATCACATGCCATAAGTGGCCTAAGGGCCATAGGAGTGGCTTAAAACCTATTTAATCGCTGAATCTTAAGGCATCAATAAGCTTCCCTAACCGTCGATCCTCTAACTGATAAGATACAGATTCTACTGGTCTCATAACAAACTTGATTCGAATTCGTTTCGAATCTCAACAGCTTTCAGACCCCCCCGCAATGCGCCCAAGGAATCAGGTGATCGCTTATAAATGTCACAGCCCTCAAATCTCTTAAGTACTCATGCATTCGTCTGCCTTCATACTGAAAAACTCCAGGGCTCGGGGCTCTCGAGAGAATACTCATCTAAGGGAACTCTTCTGCGAGAGTCTTCTTCTCATATCTGCTTGCTGTGAATCTTCACTGACTTAAGCATCGGAGGGTCCTTCGCAGAGAGCAACTTCTGAAATATCTATCCTCTGTATGTCTATTGTCTTGCAGGTTTCATTCTGGACGATGAGATCGATGTTTAGATTCGGAGCTGCATCCGAGTCGGAGAACAAATTTTTACGAAAAAAAAATATGTATATGTATATGCCAAAGTGATGATCATTGTATTTGAGTTGATTTGTTTCCAGTTGATAATTGGTAAGATATAATATGACCGTTTTTTTATTTGAACGTTTTATTCCTTAAATCCAATATAGCATTATTCTTTTTTGGATAGGATCTATTTTGATTGAAGACCAATTAATTCGATGAGTACTCTTCTTCTTATCTGTGAGTCGTTACGAACCACGTGAAGAGACTCTCTTTCATACGTGCAGTACCTTGCTATAATGATAAAATACTTTTTTTTTTTTTATCTTTAGAGTTTAGAGTCTTCATTTGAAGAGCTCTAAAATTTTATATTTTGATTGGCTTAAGCATTTTTAAGGATTTTTTGTAAAAAAAACTTCAAAAACCTCGAATACTTTTTTGGGTGTAAAAAGTTTAGCTAGTAGCATGATAAATTTTATTCGAATTGAGCTAAATCTTTGTTCTCATTTAACATATGGAGACCAAATTTGAATGTTTATAATAATAGTTTTTTAAAAATAATTTTTTGCATAACTTAATAATTTAGAACGTAATTAAGATAGACATGAATGTTTGTAATTATTGTTCACTTTTCGTACTTTTGCTATGAATAAATTGGTAGATTCATCGAGTGATAATTCTGCATATAAATGAAATTCAATTATACTCTTATAATTTAGTTTATGTTAAAATATTCTCAAGAATAAGAAAGGATGCATGTGATTGATTATATTTTAATAGATCTAATTAAATTGATAAACTAGTATAAATCATCTATTTTATTTTTTTTATCATTTATAACAATATAGCATAAATTTATATTATACTGGATAAAGTTATGATCTGAACTAGAATACGATGGATCCATGGCAAGCAACTGGTTTGGAGGAGCTTGTTCTTTATATATATATATATATATATATAGCTGAAAAAATCGATCAATTATAAATTAGGCTGCTTTGATCTCGACGTGGCACCACTGAGACTACTAAAAGATACAGATCCATCGTGCAAAGTGCATGCCTCGATCCCCTGCGATATCCGACCAACTTTCGGCAAATTCCTACCTTTAAAACCACGTCTATTATATGATTCTTTATTCATGACACGTGAGACAAGCTCTCCCTTAACTTTTAGTTTTTTACCCTTATTATTGACATGCATCTCAGCTACTTAATTACTCAAATACTCTTCCTTATATATATATATATATACTAACAGTTACTTTATAATTTAATAGTTTTTATAATTATATCTTTGAATGTCATGGCCGCATCTTGCTTGGTTGCTTCGAAATTAGCAAGTTAAATCAGAACAATATCATTTATGAAAACATTTGCTTAACAAGTCTTACCATTTAACTTATATAATGAAAACTACGAATTATGTTTATCATTGTTTTTTTTTTTAATATAACTGCATGCAACGTATTACGTGTGCTTAAGACCAGTGGTCGTGGGTCCTTAAATCAGCCGATTCGAAGAGAGCTCACGTGCCAGCATCAATCAAGAAAATAACATTAATTTAACCGGAGTTTAAAATTAACGGCTAAAAGCTACTCCCCTCAAAGTCACGTGCGCGCCACTCTCTCTGGTCTCCAGCCGGCGCGCCGGGCGCGAAACGCGCCGGACACTCGTCGAAATACGCGCGGACGAGCTGTGGATAAGAGTCGAGGGCGACGGGGTGCAGCAGAAAGCCAGGGCCGGGCGTCGCCCTGGGAAGCGCGCGCGCGCGCCCCTCGGAGCGGCGTGGGTTCGAACCCCGAGGTGACGCAATTAATAACAAATCTCGCCCCGTACGGTAACGGAAGTTGACGACGGCGTTTGATAGAATAAAAGGACAAGGGAAAAGCCAACTAATTTTTCCATGTTTGATTTTTTATAGTTTAATAATTCCATCCCGGAAAAAAAAAACATTATTATCGAGGATAAGAATTAAAAAAAATAATAACTAACAAAAAATTTATCTTGATGAAATACGTTATCCTATTGAATTTTATTTTCATAGGAGCGAATGCGAAGAATAATTAATTAGAAATTTGATTAAATTATAGAATTAATTCATGTACTTAAGAATTGTGTTTTTTATTTTTAAATTTTAAAAATTATAAAAATAATTTCAAACTTTTTTTGTATCATGAGGATCTCTATAGTTAAATAGAAAATATGTCGTTTATGTTTATCCTATATGATAGCTGCACACATGGCATCTAAGTGGCATAAATAAATTTAAAATCTTAATCAATCTATTAATCCATTATTTAGTAATTTAAAAAATATAAAAAATAAAATAATCTTCTCCCGCCTGATTTGCCTTAGGGAAGCAGCAGTTATGTGGTTAGGGCAAATCAAGACGAGATATATATATATATATATATATATATATATATATATATATATATATATATTTAAATTATTAAATATAAATTGATGAATTAATTATAAATTATTTATTTTTTTACTTGAATGTTATATGTACCGTTACGTGTGGTGCCATATAGAATAAAAATAAATACATCTTCGTATGAATCAAAATGATATAAAATAAAAAATTTATAATTATTTTTATAATTTTTAAATTTTAAATTAAAGTGATATAATTTTTTTTTTTTTGAACAGACGGTCGGTCACTAACCTCGTGCGAGTCAGCCCAGAATGTCAGAGTACAAAATCTGCTTAAGGGCAGAGGGGCAGGGGTCACCCTACATCCATATCCAAGAACCTCCGTGATGGGCCACAGCCGCCGCAACCTAATCAGCCGCAGAGTAGCTTCTCGGTAGATGTGATGGATGTGGACATTGTGGACACCCCGCAGAGCACCTGAATATCACTGAGAATAGGGTTAATAGGGCCATGGTCACTGAATCCCGCGCGAAGCCACCGAATAACTGTAAGAGAATCCCCTCGATGAACAGACAATGCGCATGAAACTGCGTAACAGCATGGAAATACCAGCCCAAACTGCATTGAGCTCAGCCATGGGGACAGAAGAATCAAGGGAGCCAAAACCGCCCGCCACCATCAAAGCTCCATCAGTCCCTCGAATAATAAACGCAGACCCCGCAAGTCTTCCTCGTATACTTCATCAAAGTTGATTTTTACAAACCCTAGAGGGAGGTTCTCAGGAGATATAAACCGTCCGATGGTTCACTACCGTAGCAGCAGAGGAACCTCAGTGGCCAAGATTGTAAGAATCAGCAGTCATTGATTTGACCTTCTGCTCAAGTCTGTAAAGAAAGATAGTCTCATTAGTAAAAATAAGGAGATTTGATGATAGTCATATCTGATAAGTAGTAATAGTTCAAAGAACACTGTACTGTCGATCAAAGTTATATAATCCTTAAATATAGAGGTTAATTATGTAGTGTAGCCTAAAAATTTTATCCCCCCTCAAACGCCGAGGCAGGCCGGATACGGCCAAAATTTATCTAAAATGGCTGGAAATTGCCGTGATATTCTGACGTCGATCCCACCAATTCTACGCCCCCAGCAAAAGCTCCTACTTTTTTGGATAGGCGAAACGGGAAACTTAGTGGGAATCGTTTTCGGTCGATTCCCCATCTGTGGAACTCAAGATTCTCATGGAATTTAATCCACGAGCTTCACGTCTTTGAAGAGGTAGAGAGGGGCTAACCTAGGAGAACCTAGAGACAGCTCTTGGGCATGGGACTATGGGTCAGAGCCGCCCAGTGGCCACTACATCTTATCCCAAAACAAATGGTGGATGGGATGGCTACAACATATGCCCTTTATTTTAAAGGTTTGTTCAATTCTATTCAAAAACATTTAAAACATTATTTTTATATTAAATATATAATATAATTTTTTTTTTTTTGTCTGTACTATATAGATTGGGTTCAGCCTATTTTTCATAATCTTAGTCCTAGCCCTATGGACAAAAAAAATCTTGACTCAAGCTTTGAAATTTTTATGATCGAGCTTGGACCAACTCATAGGCTATTAGGCTCACGTCCACCCCTACCTGTAATTGAACTGAGAATTAAAAAGATTAATTTATATAACATGACCCGCTAGCTAGACCAGTTTAATTCAGCAAAGTTAATTTCAACTTTTAATTTTAGCATCAAGATAATTAATAAATCATTTTATAAATATAAAATATATAATTATTTTATGATTAAATTAGTATTAGATGAGTTACACAAGTTATATAATTAAATAGAATAGAATATAATTTTAGATTACAAATTGAATATAATCATGCATTCATATCATATTTAGCGTAATCTAATTCTTAACTAGATTGAGTAAGTCATGTTGTGCAATGTTTGTTATACGTACCTATTTTGATTTATAATCAATAAATAAAACAGATTCAAGTGGATACATTCATCATCATGGTAGGTATGATCCAATGATCCATCGGCGAGTGCTGCCATCCTCAGCTCCTTTCCCCTCTAATGGAGGCGGCGATGGAGAGCCACTTTTGCAGCTCGTTCAATTCACAGCCTACAACTCCTCTAATCTTAATCTTGATTCATTGGACATTTTGGATGTCATCCCTACCCCAGTTTGATACGACGATGGTCTTTGTCGAGGATGTGCATCAAGGAATTATTGCGTACTGTGCTCCAAAATGCCTTCTAAGTGCGGGATGAGTTGTTTAGATTAAATGGAGACACATGCGCGCATGGCCATGAAGGTGATGTTTTTGTGTCCCTTTGGACAATGAGATAAACTTTTTCGTAGCAGCACTAGTCCTCATCTGAAACATGTCCCCCCTCTCTCTCTCTCTACAAAAAGAAGGCTATGGGAAGAGAATATGGTACAGTTGGGCACGCTCTACATGTGCTGCTGACAACATGAGAAAGTATTTTTATATATATATATAGATGGGTGATCATACTAATTCAGTACAAGTCAATCTAGATAGATCAGAATACAAGATTTGTTGAAAAATAAGGGGACAGGGGTCACTCTGACTCCAAATCCAAAAACCAACATTATGAGCCATAGAGACCACCATCCAATCAACCACTGAATTGACTTCACGATAGATATAACGGATCTAAGCTCTATAAACCTTTCGAAGGATAGACCAAATGTCGTGCGATAGCGGATTAGTGGAAACTTGAAGGCAGTTTTCTTTCCGAAGCCATCGGATGACAGTCGTAGAATTCCCCTCGATGAGAAGGCTACGAGAATGAAGAATCTGAGTGGTGTAGGAAATGCCAATCAAGCAGCATAAAGTTCGATCATAGGGATTAAGGAGTCTAGAATATCAAAATATTTCGCCATCAGTAGAGCTTCATTAGTCTTACGGATAATGAAAGCTAAACCGACTGATCTTCATTAAGAGGTTTGGTTAGGGATAAGAGATCATTTTCTCCTGTTTCATACAAGACAACACGAGGAGCTTTGATTAGGGATAAGAGATCATTTTCTCCTGTTCCCACACAGGACTCATCTTGAATACGATGGTTATGAAAAAAATTTTCTTTTCAGAGGAACAAAGATGAAAAAAATCTACATTTATAAATAAAGAATGAAACAATGATAAGAAGAGATGCCCCCATATACAGGGTTTCGATCTTCATTTGTAGGAATTTTATATTTTTATTATATTTAAATATCTTTTATATTATTTAAATATCATAAATATAACCTCATATATTATGAAATTTATAATTATCATAAATTAATTTGAATCTATTTTGTTTGTTATATGAAACTAAATATGTTAATCTTTATCTTTATTTTTGAAATATAATGAGTAAGAATCAAAATAGAAATAAATATTTTAATATTAAAAATCTAGTTGGTGGAGATAACATCTTGGTGGAGATTGAAATTTTCATGAGAATGAGAATAAGAATTTTATTAAAAATAGGGTAAGTAAGGATAAAGATGAGGGTTTCTATGGAGATAAGAATGGAGAAGTTTCTATCCCTAATAATAGGGACATGGACTAACAATGGTGGGATAAGGTGGGAGTGGCTCTATATCCTGCCTTACCCTATTATCATTCCTAAGCCTGATGGACTTTGAATTTTTTGGGCTACTATGATTTGACAGAAAAAGGATAGTCAAAGATAGGTGGAGTTCGCATTGGAGCCCTATACGGAGGAAAAAGAAGAATTCAATCTAGAGTCATGTGAACTCATTTAGTGAAGAGATTGTCGTGATCAAGAGCAAGAATAAAACGATTAGTGAATGTTTGCAATTGTAATCCTCATGGAAGGCTAACTATGATTATGATTCTTATTTGGGCGAAACTATTTCCCTTCCTTTTTTTTTGAATTATGATTATGATCGATAACATGATTTATAGATATTAGATTTTATACCAAAAGGAACAATGGTGCAAATTAATTTGTTTAGGTGGAGACATGGATAACCATTTTTCATGATTTATAAAGATATTAGATTTTATACTATTCAAAAGGAATTCAATGGTAGATTCCATAATACTAGTTGATATACCATTGTACCAAAAGTAAAAATCAAGTATAACGAGTCATACTAGTGTTGACATATATCTTTGAGATATCAAACGATGATTCTGATGACGCCAAGTCACTTTCCTCAAACGTACGGACGTCCTTCTCCTCGGAGCCCTGCAAGAAAAGTTCTTACCGGTAGGGACCCTCGATTAAGTCAGTCATTTGGGCTTAGACAAGAACCGCTCAGCAGAAAAGAACTGAAGCGGTTAGGGTTTTGCTAGGAGGAAGAAAGCTTAGAAAACCAGAGTTCAGATCCCTACTTACAGCGCGTGCATGTGCTTTTATACCAGTTCGAATATCATATCTTACTGTTTCGGAAGATCAGTTACACGTATAATGTTTATGTGTACAAAAAGTCTGCTAATAGATCATTAACATGCATGAGGTACTGCATTACTTGTTTAATTTATTAGTACTCTTAGTAGATCATCCCCCCTGATTCAATTTTCGGGGTAAAGATCACTTCATGATAGATTCCATAGTGATACCATACGGTAGTTGATATACCATTGTACCAAAAGTGATGAAAGTATCAAGTGCATAACGAGTCATATCCGGGGGTGAGTGCATCCCGAGACCGATGGAGACATATATCCCTCAGTTGAGATATGCCAACGACGATCAGAATAATATCATAAAATCTTTGGTATATTTTATTTTATTTTTTTTGCACAGGGTCATCAATAAAATTGATACCCCTACAAGGTTGAAGCTTTGAAAACAAAATCATACAATATGTATTTTTCTAGTTAATTTTGCACCCAACCAAAAACAAGGTGTAATATTATTTTTTATTTCTTATACGTCCGTTAAAACATATTTCACATCCAAACGCAATCCAACAAATTGTGGTTCATTCCTCTCCTCTCGTCTCTTTTGGTTCCACTCCACATGGATTAGATCTTAATCCTCTTCTTAGATTATTTTCATAGATTCCTAGCCTTCATCTAAGTCGTTGCATGCTTCAAAGCTGGTCCGCATTTTTTAAAGTCAAAACGACCAGATTCCCGCGCAATCCGGTCCATCTCATTCCACCACTAATACTACTCTTTTCGAGGGTTTCTTGTCATCCACACGTTACCCTTTATTAATTTTATGCCTAACTCCACTGAATCATTTCAGTCTAAACTCTCAAAAGCCCAAAAGACTTCAAACAAATTTTTTTTTTTTTGAAGTACCAAATACTTGAATGCTGCCGTGTGGTCTACGGTCTTCCCCCATGCACGCTTCCAAAGGTTTGGATTATTTAAGCAAACATATATATATATATATATATATAAAGACCCAGGGATGCTTTTCTTGGAACTGCCTCCAACTTTTTTTATGTCCCATTTGCCATCCTTGGCTGGTTTGATTCGGTGGGTCAAAAACGAGGTTTAATGCAAGGTAGGCCGTTCAAGTTGCATTGACTTGGGCGACTGGAAAAGGTTTTGGGTTCACATCTAATCGAGATATATATTATAATTGCTTGTGCTAATCTGATCCCGGTACTCTCTCAGTACCGGAGAATAACTTTGCCGGTTAAAAAGTACGGTGAGGGTGCCGAGTTAGAGGCTAACAGGTGCTTTGGGCCCTCCACAGATCTATCATGGAAAAGGAAAAATCTTTGTCCAACGGCTTCCCATTTATAAAATGCTCATTAAACGCATTCATGTCATCATACATGCCATAATTTAATAAATCATAATGCATGCATGCTGTACATATTGTGGCATAAATTAATTCATATATTTAATGTGCATTTTATGCATTAGCTAATGTACATTTTACGCATCAGACACGCAACTATGCCATCATATTTATGGTATGTGCCATGGTTCATGGATTGCAGCACGCACGATAGTATAGATGCACGATCAATTCGCACATTCGATGTATACTTTATGTATCGAAGATCGATGCATAAAGACTTTCACTGAAAAAAAAATCTTATGCAGTGCTCTATACGATGCACGATGTGTGTGCATTCATATCAAGAACAAGAAAGATATTTCTATTTTTAGCATGTGCATGCATGCATCATATATCAATCATCAAAATTAATGCGCACGAGCTACATCACCCCTCGTGCACAAAGATTTTTTTTTCTCAATCATGTTTTATTTCCTTTGAAACTATATAAAGCATGTCAAGTCGTTATTCTTTATTAGAGATATTTTTTCTATGTTTTTAGTAATATTTTTATAAGGAGATTAGGATTCGATTAAGTAGATCTCTAGCTAAATATGATTTGCTTGTGATTGGATGATGAGATTATTATTGTTATTTTAAGCTATTATTAGAAATAACGATAGGATGAAGCAAAAATATAGTAAGGTAACTGATCATGAATTATGAACTGTCCCTATGGATTTGTATATAGAATCATGGGCTCTTACTTTGAGTACGTTGATATGTAGAATTGCGGACTGTACATGAAAACTGTGGATTGTTGCCACAGGCTAGTACGCAGAAACTATGGGTAATCTTGCTATAAACCAATATGTGGTAATTGAGACTACCGCCATCACTAAGTGTAAGAAGTTTTAATATCCTTATGATCGAGATGTATTGAAGATTTATTGAGGATTATAGAGGTTGGCCTATAATGCGTTTAAGTATAGCTATGGTTAGTCTAATATATTCAAAAGATAATTATTAATAAATTTAATTGAACATATTAGTTAGAAAAAATAAATTATTTAGGATTACTCTAGATCATGTAGATTATTATTATATATATATGATGCATTGTTGGGATAAAGATAATCTTTTTGAATTGGATAAGACTTGAATGTTGGGGATAAGAGAAGACTTGAAGCATGTATGTTTACGTTTTCCTTAAAGGGTTATTTATCCTCCTCCACTTTTTAAAGTTGCTTATGAGATTAATTCTTGCAAATAGCTTTTAGGATATGACAAGTCTTGAAAGAATTTATACCGAAGCAACAATAAAAATTCTCTAAAAAATTAGAACACAGTATTTATGAAGAAGAAATAAGATAAGAGATAAGGATAAGAGAGATAAGATAATCTCATTTCTTCTTTCGTTAGCTTTATAGACACAAAGGCACCACTTCATGAAACGACATATCCTTTTCAGGTGATATATCCGTTTGATTCATAATATCTCCCTTTCAAGTGATACAACCGTTTGAATTATAACGATTGATTTTGAAATTTAAAATTTATTTAAATATATGCCACTGCCTCATGTTCACTTTTACTATTTATCTTCTTTCTTTATAATTGAATAATAATTTCAACAATCCTCCACTTGTTCAAATATAAAGAAATATTTATTAAAAAAATGATTTATATTAACACAGTAAAGTATCGTTTAATTTGAATTTTACTTTAGTGTATGTACCACATAGCTTTGTTAAAATTCTAGGTAGCATAAAAGCTTTGAACCTATTATTTTTAGTGACAAAAATGGTGATATATACACGCATAAAAACTCTTGTGTTCATAAATTTCACACCAAACTCACTTAGCTCTATTATGGCCGTGTGCTTATCTTGATTCATAAACTTTTCAGAGAAAGAAAAAACTCCAAATCTCCTTGAGACGGCACCATCTCTAAGTTCATATAGATGAAATTCTTTCAATATCTTTGTTACATTTAGGATACTTGTCTCAAATAGACTAAAATTCATTAAGAGTTTTGATTAACGCAACCCTCAAACTGTAACAATACTTCAACACTTTACATCTTAGATAGGGTTTATTTATTACTGTTGATATTTTTCTATTTATTAATAATTTATTTTTCTCATTGAACCTAATAACTAGTAATTGACTAATATTAGGTTGAGTTGCCATCATTGATAATATATATATTTTTAATTTAAGAGTTTTAGCCCCATCTCTCTAGATGTTGATTTCACTAAATTTCTTGCCAAAGGCTTAGTAAACAGATCCGCTAAATTCTTACTTAATTTTACAAAAGTAAGGGAGATAATTTCATCTTTAATTAGATTCCTTATATAATCATGTCTTAGACTAATATGTCTAGACTTTCCATTGTATGTATCACTATATGCTCTAGCTAAAGTGGCTTGACTATAACAATGTATAGATATATAGAAGACAAGTTCTTTGATGTCAAAGGAATTTCTAAAAGAAAATTTCTTAGCCATTCAACTTCTTTTCCTGTTTCTGTAAAAGCTACAAACTCATATTCCATAGTTGAATGTGTAATTAAAGTTTGTTTCTTGGATTTCCAAGATATAGCACCTCTTCCTAGGGTAAACACTCAACTAATAGTAGATTTCTTGTCTCCTATACTTGATATCCAATTGGCATCAGAAAATTTTGAGTATAATGGACCAAGATTCTTGTTTTTCTTAAGATAACCAAGAACTCTCTCAATGGCCTTTCAATGCTCATAGCATGAGTTGCTATTAAATCTACTTAATTTACTAGCAACAAATGCTATATTTAGTCTTGTATATTGAGCCGCATACATAAGACTACCAATAGCACTTGCATATTAATTTGAGCTACAACTCTTCCATTATTCTTTAGAAGCTTGTGTAAGGAAAAATTTGATTTTACGATGCCCCAGGATCTCAGGTTTATTTGTATGTATGTATTTTATTTAAATTTAATCTAATTAAATTTATAAAGTATGTCATGTATATCTGTAATTGAAAGTATGCAAAATTTAAAATTAAATTTTATACCTGTCAGTTTGCATACCTGATGCAAAAACTGGATGTAGATCTAATCTCATGTGAATACTGATGGGAAAGAATCTGTGTACGAGCAAATACTAGCAGACCATAATACGCAGCGGAATAATAAATAAAAATACGCAAACCACACAATCACAGAAACACCAAGATTTACGTGGAAAATCCCTTCAAGATAAAGGAAAAAAAACCACGGGCAAGCCAGAGAAGAAGATCCACTATAAAATAATAAATATCCAAGTCTCAAAGTCCCTTGCCAGAACTTGAGAAACAATCACAAGAGAATAATAGGGATATAAGGATTACATCACCGAAAAATACGGTCTCCTGCGTTACCTCCTTATTTTCTTCCCTTCTCTTCTTCTTCTCTTGTTTTTTTTCTTCTGCAGCACCTTCACGTGATTCCTGGAGTGGAAGTCCTTCCACGTAGTTAAGCACCAAGCAGTAGCCCTTCCTTCTCTTCCCCTAGCAATCCATGCTCCTAGAAAAAAGAAATACTTGCTACATGCTTCTCCTCACTTTTTTTTTCTTCAGACGGCTGCTCCTTAAAAAAGAGAAAACCAAAAAAGGAAGGCGGCTACTCCTTTTATAAAAGAGAGAGAATAAACCCTAGTGGAAAAAGGAGTAGCGCTCCCTTTTGCCCTAATGGGCTGAATAGGTGGGCCATGGGCCCAACAACCTCCCCCTTCAGCCCATAAGGGAGGCTGTCTCATGCTTCCTTAGTGTAAAATCATGCCGACCAGCTGTCGGCATATCTCTTGCCTTTCTTTTGATAAGGTCTTTGTCAACATGTCTGCCCCATTTTCATCTGTGTGAATTTTCTGAAGCTGTAACTGCTTCTCTTCAAACACATTTCGAATCCAGTGGTATCTCACATCTATATGCTTTGACTTGAAATGAAAAGTTAGGTTCTTGCACAAGTGGATGGCGCTCTGGCAGTCACAATGTACCACATAATTTTTCTGTTTCAATTCCAATTCATGTAAGAATTCTTTCATCCACAGCATCTCCTTACAGACCTCGGTAGCAGCAATATATTCTGCCTCTGTGGTAGAGAGAGCTACACACCTTTGCAATCTGGATTGCCATGACACAGCTCCCCCTGCAAAAGTAAGTATGAAACCTGATGTGGACTTCCTTGTATCAATATCTCTCGCCATATCTGCATCTGTGTAACCAATCAGCATAGCTGGACCACCCCCAAAGCTTAAACAAACTTTGGAGCTTCCTCTGAGATATCTGAAGATCCACTTCACTGCTGCCCAATGCTCTTTCCCTGGATTTGCAAGAAATCTGCTAGCAACACCCACTGCATATGCGATGTCTGGCTTCGTACATACCATCGCGTACATCAAACTTCCGACTGCTGAAGCGTAAGGAACCTTCTTCATTTTCTCCTTCTCCTCATCACTTGAAGGACTTTGCTCTGAGCACAACCTGAAGTGACCTGCAAGAGGAGAACCAACTGGCTTTGCATTGATCATACTGAACCTATCCAATACCTTCTCAATGTACTTTTCCTGTGACAACCATATTTTCTTGATTCTTCTATCACGGGAAATTTGCATACCCAGTATTTGCTTTGCTGGTCCCATATCCTTCATTTCAAATGAATTGCTCAGCTCCTTCTTCAACCTGTCAATCATAGACATATCTTTCCCAAGAATAAGCATGTCATCAACATAAAGTAGGAGTATGACAAAATCCTCACTAAACCATTTGATATACACACAATGATCTGAAGCCATTCTTTTGTATCCATTTTCAGCCATAAATGAATCAAATTTCTTGTACCACTGCCTTGGAGCTTGCTTCAGCCCATATAAGCTTTTTTTCAATCTGCAGATAAGATTTTCTTTACCTTTGACTTTGAAGCCTTTGGTTGCTCCATATAGATTTCCTCCTCCAAATCACCATGAAGAAAAGCTGTCTTCACATCTAACTGCTCAACCTCCAAGTCTAGACTAGCAGCAATACCTAGAGCAACACGAATTGAAGACATTTTAACAACAGGAGAAAAAATCTCTTCAAAGTCAATACATTTCTTTTGACCAAAGCCTTTCACAACCAATCTGGCCTTGTACTTTGGTTGAGAACAATGCTGTTGAGTCTTTAACCTGAAAACCCACTTGTTCTTTAAAGCCTTCCTTCCTCTTGGTAGTTCCACTAAATCATATGTGTGGTTCTTCTGTAAGGCATCCATTTCTTCCAACATACCTACTAACCACTCCTTTTTTTGCTCACTTTCAACTGCCTCCTGGTAACATTCTGGTTCACCTGCATCAGTAAGCATTATATATTCATCTGTAGAATACCTTTTGGAAGGTTGACATTGTCTGATAGATCTTCTCAGCTGAGGCTCTGTAGGAGGTTGCTCCTGATCTCCTTCCTGCTCAACATGTCCTACAGGTAAGTTAATACATGCTCCTGCACTATTTTCTTGCACATCTCCCCTATCACCCTGATTTACTAGAGGAGTAACTGGATCACAGTCTGTTAATCCTCCTGCAGAAGACTTGACTGACACCTCCTTCTTGAAGTCTTGAAGGGTTTGATCTTCAAAAAATACCACATCTCTGCTTCTGAATACCTTCTGCTTTTCTGGATCCCAAAGTCTATAACCAAACTCATCATGTGAGTAACCAAGCAAAGCACATTCTTTTGTCTTACCATCCAGCTTGGACCTCTCAATGTCTGGAACATGTGCAAATGCACGACAACCAAACACTCTCAAGTGCTTATAAGAGACATCTTTTCCTGACCATACACGCTCTGCAACATCACCATCTAGAGCTGTACATGGTGACAAGTTTATTACATCAACCGCTGTCTTCAATGCCTCATCCCAAAATCTTTTAGGTAACTTGGACTGTGAAAGCATCATCTGATCTTTTCCATGATGGTGCAGTTCATTCTCTTTGCAATTGCATTATGCTGAGGAGTACCAGGAACTGTCATCTCATGTTGAATGCCATGTGATCTGCAATAATTATCAAATAACCCTGTGTACTCACCACCATTATCTGACCTTATACATTTCAGTTTCTTTCCTGTCTCTCTTTCAACTCTGGCATGAAACTCTTTGAAGACATTAATAACCTGATCTTTAGTCTTCAAACCATAGACCCAAACTTTTCTAGAAAAATCATCTATAAAAGTGACAAAATAAAGTGCACCACTGATGCCTGGAACATTAACTGATCCACTAGGAGTTTTTGTCCTCAGAGGACCACAAACATCTGTATATATACGATCCAAAACATGCATTTTTCTAGATAAAGCAGGACTAGCAAAAGAAACTCTATGTTGCTTGCCAACCAAACAATCAACACATGGGTTCAGATGTACACCTTTGAAGTCTGGTAGAACTTCTTCCTTGGAAAGAACTTGCAGCCCCTTCTCACTCATGTGTCCCAGTCGTTTATGCCACAACTCCATGCTGAAGTCGTTCTCTGTAGCATTCAACTGTTCACCATAAGCTTTAGCCTGCAACCTGTATAAAGTGTGACATTTCTTCCCACTGGCTACAACAAGTGAACCTTTACTGAGCTTCCATTGCCCTTTATGAAATCTGCTATCAAAATCTTCATCATCAAGTCTTCCAACTGAGATTAAATTTAGCCTCAAGTCAGCTACATGCCTTACATCCTTGAGCACCAACTTACAGCCAAGATTGGTCTTCATGTGGATGTCACCCATGCCAATTATGTCTGCTGTGCCTTGATTTCCCATCTTGACAACACCAAAATTTCCAGTCTTATATGTAGAAAAAAACTCCCTCCGTGGTGTAGCATGATAAGAAGCACCTGTGTCAATCACCCACTCATGATTCTGACACTCACATGAGAAGATACCATCAGAAGTAGACAAAATCAAATAATCATCACTCTGCACAGTAGCTGTGATATTCTCCTTTGACTCTGTATCCTCCACTTCTTTTCCCTTTTTCTTACTCTTCTTAGGCTTCTTACACTGATTCTTGTAATGCCCTTTCTCACCACAGTTATAACAAGTAATATCTTTTCTTGACCTTGATTTGCTTCTACCCTTGTATGAATTGTCTCTATTTCTAGACTTTGACCGTCCTCTATTCTCTTAGACAAGTGCCTGTGAATCAATCTGAGAAGTTGCTGAATTTTTCCTTCTTAACTCCTCATTCAACAAACTGCCTGTTACTTGACTCATGGTGATAACACCGTCTGGTGCAGAATTACTGAGGGAAACTACCAGTGTCTCCCAACTTTCTGGCAATGAACTGAGAAGTAACAATGCCTGCAACTCATCATCAAGAGACATTTTCATAGAGGATAACTGGTTATTAATACTCTGCATTTCATTCAAATGCTCAGCAATAGAAGCACCCTCTTTATATTTTAGATTCACTAGTTTTCTGATCAAGAAAGCCTTGTTGCCAGCTGTTTTTCTCTCATATAGACTTTCTAACTTTTTCCAAAGAGAGTTTGCAGAAGTCTCAGTGGAAACATGGTGAAAGACACTATCATCCAACCATTGCCGAATAAAACCGACTGCCTTCCGATCTAACATGATCCAAGCATCGTCTGTCACTGTAGCGGGCTTTGCTTTGACCCCTTCTAAAGGTCCATATAGATCCTTGCAATATAAGAGGTCCTCCATCCTTGGTTTCCATATCATCCAATTATTTCCGTTCAGACTGATCATGCGGGAAACATTACCGGCCTCCATGCTCGCACACACAAAAAAAAAAATTCACATGCTCTGATACCAGTTGATGGGAAAGAATCCGTGTACGAGCAAATACTAGCAGACCGTAATACGCAGCGGAATAATAAATAAAAATGCGCAAACCACACAATCATAGAAACACCAAGATTTACGTGGAAAATCCCTTCAAGATAAAGGGAAAAAAACCACGGGCAAGCCAGAGAAGAAGATCCACTATAAAATAATAAATATCCAAGTCTCAAAGTCCCTTGCCAGAACTTGAGAAACAATCACAAGAGAATAATAGGGATATAAGGATTACATCATCGAAAAATACGGTCTCCTGCGTTACCTCCTTATTTTCTTCCCTTCTCTTCTTCTTCTTCTCTTGTTTTTTTTCTTCTGCAGCACCTTCACGTGATTCCTGGAGTGGAAGTCCTCCCACGTAGTTAAGCACCAAGCAGCAGTCCTTCCTTCTCTTTCCCTAGCAATCCATGCTCCTAGAAAAAAGAAATACCTGCTACATGCTTCTCTCACTTTTTTTTTTCTTCAGACGCTGCTCCTTAAAAAAAGAAAACCAAAAAAGGAAGGCGGCTACTCCTTTTATAAAAGAGAGAGAATAAACCCTAGTGGAAAAAGGAGTAGCGCTCCCTTTTGCCCTAATGGGCTGAATAGGTGGGCCATGGGCCCAACAAATACTTTCCTCTTGATGCCTTGCGAGAGTCGCATGTGCCACTCCTCTATTTCGTACGCACACCAGGAAACCTTGAGACAGGGGATATGGAATCAGATGGGATGGAGAACTCTTCTCCAAGAGAGGAGTCCCTCTCTGTTTGGACTTCTCTAATTTTTGGACTCTTCTTTTTCTCTGCTCTTTTTTCTCGTGTCTCTCAAAGTTGAGAAAAGTTTCTTAAAAATAAACCCATCGTAAAACAACCCAAAACCACCTTTTGAATTTGTTTTACGATATGATAATATCCGTTCTTCGAAAGCGGATGGGTTACGGGCGTTCACGCATTATCGACGCGTAAAGAAAATTTTATAAAAAAAATTTACTAATTCATATCATCTTAATGGCAAGATCGTAATTTAACTAAAATTTTAAATTCACGTTATCAAAATGGCAAAATCGTAATTTATATGAAGTTTCAAATTCATACCATCTCAATGGTAGAACCGTAATTTAAGTGAAATGGCAGAATCATAATTTACATAAAATAGCAAAATCATAAATTTTCTGAAGTTTTAAAGTCTCGTTGGCTGCCCGCAACAACGATAATATAAAAATTTTTAAAATTTATAAATACGGAAATAATCAGATTAAATTCGTTTGAAGTCCAATTGAAAACCGAAAGAACCTATGCGAAGATCTCGAACCATACTTCGCATTGGACTTATTTAATTTTTAATTTAAAGTAATTTATGATTTCAAAATTCATAAATAAACGATCAGAGGCTATATTGGATATCCGATTCAAACCACTTTGAAACCAGATCTAAACCACTCTATCGTCAAACTAACCATTGGTCTATGGTTCAAGTCCTATCCCACAATGGGTCTGAATAAATCCCAAAAATTTACTTGAGTTACAAACTAACTCAAGTTTATCCCCAGAATAAGTACTACCGCTAATGCCCAGTGCTAGCTAGACATTACTAGTACAAACTCGGTATTACCCATATGACCAAGTCCCACTTAGATCATGGATTAAGCCTGTCTCTAGGTCACCTGACTATGTGTGTGACTCCATAGGTTCGAATCTGAGTCGGTAGCATAGGAACACTTCATATACCAATCGATGTGACCATCTAGCAATGGTACCCGACGTCCGAATAGACCGAATATATGCAAAGCAATATTCAGGAACCTAGGCTACGATTATCATATAATTCATCCCCTTGTCCAAATACTCAAGATGAATTTAGAGTTAACTGCCAACTTCCAAAAACATCTAAGTGTGTTTCAACATGTACAATCCTGTGACTCCTCACATGGATTACCCTGGCCAAGGTTTTGCAAAATTAAAACACAAACCGAGTATTAACTCTAATACTTAGAGTGGAAAATTCCATCTTGACTTATCACTGATTTAATAAGTACTTGACTGTACCCAGCATTCTTCTGTCACTGGATTAGAAATCCAGGTAGTCCAGTGCCTAAGTACAGTGAGTTGCTTACTAAGTCACCATGATAGTCTCAGGTCAAAGGGACACTTATACCCATTGCCCTTCTGTGAGATACCCTTGACAGTAGAGTACTCAACAGAGGTGAGCCATTGTTCAGTGAATGTACTCCTACACTCACCTGCATGCCATACTAGTGTCATACACTCCTTGGTTTAAGAGGACAAACCAACATATATGACACACAACGACCTAAACTTGACTACGTTATTGTCCTAGGTAATAACGTATCATTTGGTCGCGAACCCATTTAAGAATTACTCGATAATTCCTCATTTCTCGAATAAATGTAATTCTAAGGACTACAACATATAAGAGTTCTATTGAAAGATGAAAAATATGTTGTACTGCCAAAATAACTTTTATTAATCAAATAAATCATGTACAATGAATCACAACCATCTATAAGCTAGACGATTGGCTGTATGACATATTTCCTAACAACTCCCACTTGGACTAGAGCCAATCGGAACAGTATCTAATACCCATCTTTCATTTGTGTTCATCGAACTCCTTGACTCCGAGAGCTTTAGTAAATGGGTCGGCTAGGTTCTCCTTTCCGTCGATCTTCTGAAGCTCGACGTCACCTCGTTCCACGATTTCTCATACAAGGTGATAACAACACAATATATGCTTGGTGCGGTGATGAGATTTTGGCTTTTTGGCTTGGGCAATTGCTCCAGAGCTATCACAGTACACTGGAACAAGACCACCCAGGGTAGGCGCCACTTCCAGCTTGCCCAAAAATTTTCGTAGCCATACTGCTTCCTTTGCTGCATCTGATACTGCGATATACTCCGCTTCACATACAGAATTCGTCACTGTATGTTGCTTGGAACTTTTCCAGCAGATCGCTCCTCCATTTAGGGTAAAGACAAACCCTGATATACTTTTACTATCATCTTTATCTGACTAAAAACTGGAGTCAGTATATCCCACAAGCTTCAAGTCAGGTTCTCCATAGATAAGCCATTAGTCTTTAGTATTTCGCAAATACTTAAGGATGGTTTTCACCACTTTCCAATGTGCTTCACCTGGGTTAGACTGATATCTACTCACTACTCCTAGTGAATATGCTACGTCCGGTCTCGTACATGTCATGACGTACATAATAGAACCCACTGCCGAAGCATATGGAATCCTACTCATACGTTCCCTCTCGTCAGGAGTTGTCGCACAATCCTTCTTAGAGAGTGAAATCCCATGGCCTATCAGAAGATAGCCTTTCTTGGAATTTTCCATGCTGAACCTTTTCAGCACTATCTCGATGTACATTGACTGTGATAATCCCAGCAGCTTCTTTGATCTATCTCTATAGATCTTCATCCCTAAAACTTAAGAAGCTTCTCCCAAGTCCTTCATGGAGAACTGTGACATTAACCAAACCTTTATTCCTTTTAATGTAGGAATGTCATTCCCAATTAAGAGAATGTCATCTACATAAATTACAAGAAACATAACTACAAAACCATTAGCCCATTTATATATATAGGGTTCTTCTCCATTCTTAACGAAGCCATACGTTTTGATACACTTATCAAAACATATATTCCAACTCCGAGATGCTTGCTTTAGTCCATAGATGGACTTTTGGTGTTTGCATACTTTTGATACATCTGCAGATATGAATCCTTCAGGTTGTATCATATACACCTCCTCTTCCAGCTCTCCGTTCAGAAAAGCTATTCGAACATCCATTTGCCAGATTTCATAGTCAAAATATGCAGCCAGAGCAAGCATGATCCGAATGGACTTGAGCATTGCTACAGGAGAAAAAGTCTCGTTATAGTCTATACCATGACGTTGACGATACCCCTTAGCAACCAGACGAGCTTTATAGGTCTCCACCTTTCCGTCTGCGCCTCGTTTCTTCTTAAAAATCCATTTGCACTCAATGGGTTTTATCCCTTCAAGTGGATCCACAAGTGTCCATACACTGTTGATCTCCATGGATTCCATTTCGAATTTCATGGCCTCAAGCCATTTCTCAGAATCAGACCTCTGCATTGCATCCATATAGGTGATGGGATCCTCGTTCTCATCGAGCTCAATAGGATCACCATCATAGACCAAGTAACTGGAGTATCTGTTTGGTTGACGTGGTACTCTATCAGATCTCCTCAATGTTTTCTCAATGGGCTCTGGGTTTGATTTAATCAAAGCCGGTTCTATAGAGGCTTCAGAGCATATAGATACTTCTACCTGTCGAACTTCATCAAGTTCAACATTAGCAGCCTTAGTTCTTTTAGCAAGGAACTCCTTTTCCAAAAAGGTAGCTCTAAGACTGACGAACAATTTTCGTTCTTCAGTATGGTAGAAATAATATCCTTTAGTCTCTTTGGGATACCCAACAAAAAAATATTTGTCAGACCTAGGTCCTAGTTTATCTGTCTGCAATCGTTTGACATAAGCTGGATACCCCCATACTCTAAGGTGTGAAAGTATCGGCTTACGTTCAGTCCATATCTCATATGGAGTCTTAGTAATAGACTTGCTTGGAACCCTATTAAGAATATAACATGCAGTCTCGAGGGCATATCCCCAAAAAGAGAGAGACATATTGGCAAAGCTCATCATGGATCGAACCATGTCCAACAGGGTTTGATTCCTCCTTTCAGACACACCATTTAACTGGGGTGTCCCTAGAGGAGTCCATTGATAAAGAATCCCATTCTTCTCAAGATATGTCAGGAACTCACTTGAAAGATATTCACCTCCTCGATCTGATCGAAGGATTTTAATATTCTTTCTAGTCTATTTCTCTACTTCATTATGATATATTTTGAACATTTCAAATGACTCAGATTTATGTTTCATTAAGAAAACATAACCAAACCTAGAGTGGTCGTCTGTAAACGTAATAAAATAGCTAAACCCACCCATAGCAGTGGTATTCATGGGTCCACATACATCCGTATGTATGAGACTTAGAATATCTCTGGCTCTTTCACCTTTTCCAGTAAAGGGTGATTTGGTCATTTTACCAAGAAGACAAGATTTATAGATTGGAATTGATTCACAATCAATGTCATTGAGGATACCCTCTCTGACTAATCTATTAATCATGTTCTTGTTAATGCGACCCAGCCTACAGTGCCACAGGTATGAATCACTAACATTATCTATCCTAGGCCGTTTGCTTGGAGTACACATCACATTTATAGGTCGTGATAACATAAAAATGCCATTGCACAATTGTCCACACATTACAGAAGTATCATTCACAATGATGTTCATAACGTCATTCTTTATTGAAAAATCAAATCCTTCAATGGCCAATTGGCCTACAGAAATGACATTTAATAAGAAATTAGGACAATAGTGACATTCACTTAGCATGACATTGCATGATTCAAAAAATAGCTCTACTACTCTAGGACTGGAACTTGACTTCCATCACCTACATTCAGGAATCTTTTACCATCCTTGAATCTCCTACTAATTCGAAGTCCCTACAAAGAATTGCAAATATGAATTAGACTGCCGGTATCTAATACCCAATTAGTAGTATCACAAATAGAGAAACTACAAGGTGGTATCACATAAGTACCTTGTCCAGCAACTACTTGCCGCTTTTTCTTCCTCGGTCTGTTAGGATCTAGGGTTGCAATGTATTGAGGACAGTTCCTCTTCCAATAACCCAGCTTTTTGCAGAAGAAGCATTCTGTTTGGTTCTTGTCAGCCTTAGCTTTCTTCTTAGCCTGATTATGCCCATCATTTTGCACTTTTTTATTCTTATTCCTTTTCTTCATCCCTTTCTTAAAGGAACGACGACCTGCTCCAGAAACTCCCACTAAATTTACCAAGCCCTTTTGGAGATGGTGATCCTTCTCATAAGTCTGCAGTAAACCCAGTAAACCATAGTAGTTTACTATAGGTTTTGTCATTCTAAAATGACTGAGAAAATCCAAGTAGGAACCAGGCAGGGAGTTCAATATAGCATCCTTCCCGAGCTGCTCAGGCAAGGGAAAACCAAGCTTGCCCAAGCGCTCGATCATCTCAATCATGTATAATACATGATCAGTGACCGATGCCCCTTCACGCATTTGAGCATTGAAAATGGCACTAGACACTCTGTACCTTTCAACGTCGTCTGGTGTGCCAAAGGACTCCTTCAACTTTTGAAGGATCTCTTTAGGTTGGGCTTCCTCAAACTTCCTATTAAACTCATCATTCATGGAGGCCAGCATAATGCATTGTACTGTGGTGCGATCATTGACCCACTTCTGATAAGTGTCTCTGACCGTAGTGCGAGCATTCGAAGCTGGCTCCTTAGATTCAGGATCCATTATCACATAAAGAATCCTCTCATGTTCCAAGACTATCCTGAGTCTTCGATACCAGCTATCGAAGTTGGGACCCGTTAGTTTGTCATTGTCCAACAATGAACGAGCGACAAATTGGTTGACATGATCTGAAAGGATAACCAAAACTTATTAGCTTACATGACTTATTAATCCTAAAGACATGGACTTTAGTCTAAAGGACTTGCCACTATATTATTCAGATTAGTAGTCTTTACTTCCAATCCAAGAAATTATCCCTAATTCCTTAGTGGGTACTAGAATCCAATAGACAACATATAAGCCCGACTTTGGCCGGCCCACCCATGTGCATCTAAAGGTAGGTTCTTTAACCAATTGCTTCTCCAAGCAATTTTAGTAATCTATTTTGCCCTAGGGTGCACTTCAATCGGCCTTTGGGCCTCCTATTGAAGGTCCTAGTTAGGTCTAACCATTAACATGACAAAATTTAATGTTTCTAACCAACGAATATTTAAGCCCGACTTTGGCCGGCTCACCTGACTACCGTTAAGAGAGTTGCACTAAGTCATCATATTATGAAAAGCAATTCCAATAGCCTGATGATCACCCAACCTTTGGGTCTGCCAATGATCACCCAACTATTGGACCCATTACCATCCACTTAATGGGAGGCTAAGACTTAGTTATCTCCATAACTTCATCTTTTTAAGGACCTAATAATTTTTAGGGTTTGATCAAATTGTGACAAATGAGGAAAGACATGAACCTTAATCAAGAATCCTCCCACTAACTATTAGAGGGGTTTATGAACAATCGGTCCATGGGCTCCTAAAATCAGTCAGGACTGATAAGCCTTAATTGACATGGGTTAACTTGAATCAATAAGCTATCCAATGGATTATGGTCGACCATATTGGCCAGGTAAGTGGGATCAAGAGATGGGTTGTGTCATTAACCATCTTGCCTTAGACATCATCTGGTTTACCAGACTCAATTAGACTAGCCTAAAGACTCGGGCTCATTGCTGAGCCAAATAAAGTCCATTTAGATATATAACTGATCAATCTAACTAATCAGAGAGAGAAGAAACCTAATTCAACATTTGATTAGACTTAATTCTCTACTTGGTCCATTCATTCTAAACTCAGGTCTAACCCAATTACTGAACCTGACCCTAGCTAACCCATTTACCCAGATTTATGGATTTATGATTTAAAATCTTTTAATCATCAACTTAATTCTTAATTAAGTTAATCCAATTTTCTAATTTGAAACAATTTCAAGATTTATCTTGTAAAATAATTTTACAATATTTTATTTATGATCCAAAATTTTCTAATCTAAAATATCATGACACTCAGATCAAAAATATAAAATAATTTTAACCTTTTTATTATTTTATTTTAGATCTGTTTCATGGATCATAACATAATTAGCACCCCATTGTGAGGGTAACAGAGGTTGTGAAACCTCAACAGACTGGATGGCCAGATGAATCCACCCAATCCAGAAACATAGCAAAGCATACGGTTCTAGATATACATTAGTCATACTAATAAATATGCATTTATCAATAATAAACATGCTTTAAACATGCTTTATATTTAGATCTACTTTATAATATGCTTTGATCATTAATAAACATGCTATAATCATGTATCATATTTAGATCTACACTAGATCTACTTTAAAATATGCTTTGATCATTACAGATTTACTATGCATTCCTAAACCTGGAAGGCTCTGATACCATTTGTAAGGAAAAATTTGATTTTACGATGCCCCAGGATCTCAGGTTTATTTGTATGCATTTTATTTAAGTTTAATCTAATTAAATTTATAAAATACGTCATGTATATCTGTAATTGAAAGCATGCAAAATTTAAAATTAAATTTTATACATGTCAGTTTGCGTACCTGATGCAGAAACTGGATGTAGATCTAATCTTCTGTGAATACTTTCCTCTTGATGCATTGCGAGAGTCGCACGTGCTACTCCTCTATTTCGTACGCACGCCAGGAAACCTTGAGATAAGGGATATGGAATCAGAAGGGATGTAGAACTCTTCTCCAAGAGAGGAGTCCCTCTCTGTTTGAACTTCTCTGATTTTTGGACTCTTCTTTTTCTCTGCTCTTTTTTCTCGTGTCTCTTAAAGTTGAGAAAAGTTTCTTAAAAATAAACCCATCGTAAAACAACCCAAAACCACCTTTTGAATTTGTTTTAGGATATACGATAATATCCGATCTTCGAAAGTGGATGGGTTACGGGCGTTCACGCGTTGTTAACGCGTAAAAAAAATTTTATAAAATAAATTTACCAATTCATATCATCTCAATTGCAAGATCGTAATTTAACTAAAATTTTAAATTCACGTTATTAAAATAATAAAATCGTAATTTATACGAAGTTTCAAATTCACGCCATATCAATGATAGAATCGTAATTTAAACGAAATGGCATAATCGTAATTTATATGAAATGGTAGAATCGTAATTTACATGAAATGATATAATCGTAAATTTTCTAAAGTTTTAAAGTCTCGTTGGCCGCCATAATATAAAAATATTTAAAATATTTATAAATGCGGAAATAATCAGATTAAATCCGTTTGAAGTCCAAATTGAAAATTGGAAGAACTTATGTAAAGATCTCGAACCATACTTCGCATTGGACTTATTTAATTTTCAATTTAAAGTAATTTATGATTTCAAAATTCATAAATAAATGATCAGAGACTATATTAGATATCCGATTCAAACCACTTTGAAACCAGATCTAAACCACTATATCGTCAAACCAACCATTGGTCTATGGTTCAAGTCCAATCCCACAATAGGTCTGAATAAATCCCAAAAATTCACTTGAGTTACAAACTAACTCAAGTTCATCCTCAGAATAAGTACTACCGCTAATGCCCAGTGCTAGCTAGACATTGCTAGTACAAACTCGGTATTACCCATATGACCAAGTCCCACTTAGATCATGGGTTAAGCCTGTCTCTAGGTTACCTGACTATATGCGTGACTCCATAGGTTCGAATCTGAGTCGGTAGCATAGGAACACTTCCTATACCAATCGATGTGACCATCTAGCAATGGTACCCGACGTCCGAATAGACCGAATATATGCAAAGCAATATTCAGGAACCTAGGCTATGGTTACCGTATAATTCATCCCCTTGTCCAAATACTCAAGATGAATTTAGAGTTAACTGCCAACTTCCAAAAACATCTAAGTGTGTTTCAACATGTACAATCCTGTGACTCCTTACATGGATTACCCTAGCCAAGGTTTTGCAAAATTAAAACACAAATCGAGTATTAACTCTAATACTTAGAGTGGACAATTCCATCTTGACTTATCACTGATTTAATAAGTACTTGACTGTACCCAGCATCCTTCTGTCACTGGATTAGAAATCCAGGTAGTCCAGTGCCTAAGTACAGTGAGTTGCTTACTAAGTCACCATGATAGTCTCAGGTCAAACGGACACTTATACCCATTGCCCTTCTGTGAGATACCCTTGACAGTAGAGTACTCAACAGAGGTGAGCCACTGTTCAGTGAATGTACTCCTACACTCACCTACATGCCATACTAGTGTCATACACTCCTTGGTTTAAGAGGACAAACCAATATATGGCACATAACGACCTATACTTGACTACGTTATTGTCCTAGGTAATAATGTATCATTTGGTCGCGAACCCATTTAAGAATTACTCGATAATTCCTCATTTCTCGAATAAATATAATTCTAAGGACTACAACATATAAGAATTCTATTGGAAGATGAAAAATATGTTGTACTGCCAAAATAACTTTTATTAATCAAATAAATCATGTACAATGAATCACAACCGTCTATAAGCTAGACGATTGGTTGTAGGACATATTTCCTAACAGCTTGATACTTGGATCAATCGGGGTACTAGCTTCCTTAATTTTTTAAGTGGTTGAATTTGTTCAACACTTTTTCTATATAATGAGCTTGGCTCAAAAAATAACCTCCACTATTTTTAGTTATTTTGATATCTAGAATGGTATCTACATGTCCAAGATCCTTCATTTTAAATATGGAAGATAGAAACCTCTTTGTTTCTGTGACACCTCTCATGTCATTGCTCACTATTAACATATCATCCACATATAAACAAACAAATATCACATATTCATCACAACTTTTGTATAAAAATATTTATCAGCAATGTTACCTACAAGAAAATTTAAATATAGTGATGCCCAAATGCGTCGCTAAACAAGCTATAGCGATGCTTTAGCGATGGAATAAAGGCGTCGCTAAAATGTTCGTCGCAATTTCAATTTATCGTAATTGCTCTATGATGCCCTAAATGCGTCGCAATATATTGCGACGCCCATAAATGTATCGCAATATTGCGACGCAGCCTAAATGCATCGCTACTTTAAAAATAAATTTTTTAAAAATATTTGCGACTGAAAATATCATCGCAATTGCATCGCTAATTAATTAATTTATTTTAAAAAAAATTAAATTAAATAATTTTTAATTTTTTTAAATTAATTGCGATGAAAAATAGCATTACTAATTTATTTATTTATTTTTTAAAAATAAAATAAAATAATTTTTAATTTTTTTAAAAATAATTGTGAGGCTCCTAAATGCGTCGCTACTTTAAAAATAGGAATGGTATGTCTGAAAGAAGGAATCAAACTTTATTAGATATGGTTCGATCTATGATGAGTCTAACGGATCTTCCACTTACCTTTTGGGATTATGCACTTGAAACAGCTGCGTTCACACTAAATCGAGTTCCAACCAAAGCGGTTGAAAAGACGCCATATGAGATGTGGACTGGTAAAAAGCCCAGTTTGTCTTTTCTTAAGATTTGGGGTTGTGAAGCTTATGTAAAACGTCAAATTTCAAATAAGCTGGAACCCAAGTCTGACAAATATTTTTTTATGGGGTATCCTAAAGAGACTAAAGGATACTACTGTTACAATCCCTTTGAGAACAAAGTGTTTGTTGCTCGGAATGGTGTCTTTCTAGAAAAGGAATTTATTTCTAAAGGAACCAGTGGGAGCAAGGCACAACTCAAAGAAATTCGAGAACCACAAGATAACATTGAACCACCTGTGGATGCTCAAAGTCAACAAACCATTGTTGACACACCACCTGTAGCACAAAAATTACATAGATCTAATAGGATACGTCATGAGCCCGAGAGATATGGATTTCTTGTGACTGATAATCATGATGTATTGTTAGTGGATCAAAATGAACCTACTACCTATCAAGAGGCTATGTTAGATCCAGACTCTGAGAAATGGTTAGAGGCCATGAAGTCTGAAATCCAATCCATGTATGATAATCAGGTATGGACCTTGATTGAGCCACCTGAAGGTACAAAGACCATTGGGTGCAAATGGGTTTTCAAAAAGAAAACTGATATGAATGGTAAAGTGCATACTTACAAAGCAAGGCTAGTTGCAAAAGGTTTCAAACAAACTTATGGTATAGACTATGATGAAACTTTTTCACCTATAGCCATGCTTAAGTCTATTAGAATTCTCATTGCCATTGCTGCATATTATGACTATGAGATTTGGCAAATGGATGTTAAAACTGTATTTCTTAATGGAAACTTACTTGAGGATGTGTACATGACACAACCTGAGGGTTTTGTACAACCTGAGAATTCTAGTAAAGTATGCAAGCTTCAAAGATCCATTTATGGTTTGAAGCAGGCTTCTCGGAGTTGGAATCTTCGTTTTGATGAATCAGTCAAAGAGTTTGGATTTATCAAAAAAATGAAGAAGAACCTTGTGTTTACAAGAAAGTTAGTGGGAGCGCCATTGTATTTCTGGTCTTATATGTTGATGACATTTTACTCATTGGGAATGATATCCCTACCTTGCAGAGTGCCAAGTCTTGGTTAGGGAAATGTTTCTCAATGAAAGACTTAGGTGAAGCTGCTTATATCCTAGGGATAAATATTTATAAAGATAGATCTAAGAGGCTAATTGGTCTAAGTCAAAGTGCTTACATAGATAAAGTACTGAAAAGGTTCAGTATGCAAGATTCCAAGAGAGGATACTTGCCTATGTCTCATGGTATTACACTTAGCAAATCTTAGTGTCCTAACACAAAAGATGAGCGAGAGCACATGAGTAAGATTCCTTATGCTTCAGCAATAGGATCTATCATGTATGCTATGTTGTGCACTAGACCAGATGTCTCTTATGCTTTAAGCATAATGAGTAGATGCCAGTCAGATCCTGGTGAGAGTCACTGGACAACTATCAAGAACATGCTTAAGTATCTGAGAAGATCTAAAGATGTGTTCTTGGTGTATGGCGGATTGGAAGATGATCTGGTTGTAAATGGTTACACAGATGCAAGCTTTCAATCTGACAAAGATGATTTCCGATCGCAGTCAGGATATGTGTTTTGTTTAAATGGTGGTGCTGTTAGCTGGAAAAGTTTGAAGCAAAGCACTGTTGCTGATTCTACAACTAAAGCTAAATACATAGCAGCATCTAATGTAGCAAAGGAAGCAGTTTGGATCAAGAAGTTTATCACTGACCTTGGAGTGGTTCCTAGCATCACAAATCCTATTGATGTTTATTGTGACAATAATGGTGCTATCGCACAAGCAAAGGAACCGAGGTCACATCAGCGATCCAAACACATTCTTAGGCGTTATCATCTCATTCGAGAAATCATTGAGAGAGGTGACGTAAAAATATGCAGAGTTCCAACAGATGACAATGTTGCTGATCCATTGACTAAGCCTCTACCACAAGCAAAGCATGATCGTCATGCTAGGTTCATAGGTATTAGATACTTTGATGAGTGGGCCTAGTGCAAGTGGGAGATTGTTAGTAATAGTGCCCTAGGCCTATTGTATGGACATGGTATTTTGAATATTTATGAGCATTTACTATTATCATGATTTGCATATTTATTATATAATAATGTCCTTGAATAATATTATTAATTATTCTAAATGTCCCTAATCGGTTATTGTTGTGGGAATAACAATAAATTAAGATTAGTATGAAATTTGATTGATATTCATGGGATGAATATGTGTATGAGATACGAATCAAATTTATATGTATTTGTTGAGAACAAATATTGGACAAGACCCGCCTTGAGATTAATACATGGATCAAAGTCATAAGTTAATCTCTAGTAGTTGTGTCATTAAATCCTTAGACCTGAGATTGCTATAATTCTCAACATGAGGAATATTATGTTTTGACATAATCAAACGTTGTCTTTAACCGGATGATTATAAAGATTATGCTTGAACATAATAAGAATCATATAGTGAGATATGAGTGATTAAGATGGAATTTGTTCCTCTTATTGTAAGAGAGATATCTCTGGGCCCCTCGATGATTGAGACTGAGAAATGCATGGCCGTGCTCAAATGAATTGATGGAGATCAATATCATTTGTTTAGTCAGTCTAATTGGGTTTCGAGAAATTAAAGATAGAGCGATATAAGGTTGACTTTTTCCATGCCTTATATTCTATCAAGATATCATGTGACAAAAGGATTATGTCATTAGCTACTTTAAGGTTGTCTCGGATCATGAGCTTTTCATTTAACTTGGGTAGTCATAATGTCTTGCTAGAGGCCGCTTATGACTTGTAAGATCAAAATGTGATTTAGGCCTACTGCCAACGTTAATTGAACCTATAGGGTCGCACACTAAGAATGGACAATAATGGTTGCGGTTTATTACTCTCTATAGTAATTTAAAATGATGAGATTATTTTAAATTACAAATATAATTAGTTACATTTTCTTATTGGATAACGAAATAATCCATAAAGGTTTTTGGTTAAAAATATAAATTCCTTATTTGATAAGGAAATTATGACAAGTAATTAATTAGTTATATTTTCTTATTGGATAAGGAAATAATCCATAAAGGTTTTTGGTTAAAAATATAAATTCCTTATTTGATAAGGAAATTATGACAAGTAATTAATTAGTTATATTTTCTTATTAGATAAGGAAATAATCATAAAGGTTTTGGTTAAAAATATATAAATTCCTTATTGATAAGGACTAGGATTTAAATTGTTATTATTTAAAAGGAGTTTTAAATAAATAAATCCTAGTTAACCAAAAAAACCCTAGTAGACTTGTATATATATATATATATATATATATACGTTTTAAATAAATCCTAGTTAACCAAAAAAGGGGCTTTTGAAAGGTTGTGTCTCTTGCCTTGAAAAGAAGAAAAATTGGAGAGTTGAAAACCCTAGTTTGTTTTTGTGAAAAACAAACTTTGAACTAGCATTCAAAACCGTTTTGGTGTCCGTTCGTGTGTGGATACTTGTAGAGGGTGGTCGTCATTCTGAAGGTAGCACCTTTGAAGATCCGAGCAAACCCAACACAAGAACAGACGGATTACATACTGATCAACAAAAGGTAATTTTGTTTATCCTTCTTTCGTTTTTATGAAACGCATGTGATCCTTGGTGGGTTAAGGAATAAATTTATTTTGTTTCCGCTGCCATTTTATTACAATCCGATTGGGATTTTCCATTCCGTAATCCAACACCACACTAGGAGAACGTATGAGGATATACAAACTGCAAGCTTAACTAACGATGATGAATAGCAGACAATCATATCGCAAAAATATTCTCAAACTATCCACTATGACAGTTTGAGAATTTGCAAGACTAAGTCTTACAAAGTCTCAAATGGGTCTAAAGGTTATAGTGCTGTGAGAAATAATATGAAAAATCAAAGAACGAACTTGACATAGTATATATGTCATATGGATTTACTTTAGATAAGTAAAAATGGATTCAACTTGGCCTAAACTAAATCTGATTCAATCTAATAACTCAAATCACATAAAAGCTATGCTCTTATCTCAAATTCTTTTTATTAGGAAGAGTTATATTCTTTCTGTATTTGAATCTGAGTTCACTATATCAAATTTAATATTCTTGCATTAAATTTAGTTCTAAATGAGCTATATCATTTTTCCTTTATGATATCGAATTTATTTTGATTGGTTGGTTTAGAATATGAGGAATTATATCAAATTATGGTTTGCTATATCAAATTTCTTTCAATTGAAGAACATGAATACTCTAAATTTTTTTCTAATTTTCTAAGAAAATGATTGTGACAATATTTAAAAACTAAATATTTAAAATTTGCTAAGCCAAAATATAACAGGTAATAAAGAAATATAAATTCATTAAAAATTTAATCATCTAAACTATCAAAACCATATAAATTAAATGATAAGCATTCTAATAACAATATATCATGAACAATATTTCAAAAAATAAACAGATTCGATAACACAAGACATTTATAAATGTAAATATAAATTTTAAATATATCAAATATTATGCAAATATCAAATTATGCAATACAAGATTATAGATTACATGCAAATTTCTCTAATATTTCATGTAAAATTGAGTTCATAAACATAAATAAATTAAATAAAAAAATTTTCATAATGAATGAAAAAAACCCCATCCCCTGAGACCACGGTCACGGCCGCGACCGTGGCTGGAAACGGCAGGGTGGGGGAAAAACCCCACCCTGGCCTTTTTTTTAAAAAAACTGTGGCCTGGCCACCATGGCTAGGCCACCGCTGGCCGTGGCCGCGGCCGTGGCCTGAGACGACGGCCATGGCCGCCTCTCAGGCCACGGCCGCCGCCGTGGCCGTGGCCTTAGTGGTGGAGGAAAAACCGCACCCCGATAGTTTTTTTTAAAAAAAATGGTGGTCTGGCCACGTGGCCAGGCTATCGCCTGCCACGATCACGGCCGTGGCCATCGTCTCCGGCCACGACCGCTGCTGTGGCCTCAGGGGTGGGGGAAAAACGCGGCCGTGGCCTCAGGGGTGGGGGAAAAACCCCATCCCGACATTGTTTTTTAAAAAAGGTGGCCTGGCCACCGTGGTGGCCACCGCTAGCCACGTCCACCGCCGTGGCCGTGGCCTCAGGGGTGAGGGAAAAACCCCACCCCGACATTTTTTTTAAAAAAATGGTGGCCTTGCCACCGTGGCCAGGCCACCGCCGGCCATGGCCGCGGCAGTGGCCTAAGACGGCGTGGCCGTGGCCTCAGGGGTGGGGAAAAAACCCATCTCGACATTTTTTTTTAAAAAAATGGGGGCTTACCTCGCTAAATCGAGGACGCCGCCGGGGGTTCCTTGCGCGGGGGTGGGCGCCGCCGGTGGGTTCCTAGCGCCAGGGGAGGGGGCGAGGGGAGCCGGAGGAGGGGACAGCGGGTTAGGGCAAGAAGAGGAAGAAGAAGAGGCTGGAGGGCCGAGCGCGACTCAGGTTATATATTAGGGATTAGCGATGCAATTTTGCGTCGCTAATCCTTCGCTATTTTTTTTAATTTATTATGGATTAGCGACGCAATGATGCATCGCTAATCCATTGCTATATTGGCTGGCGGCAAATTTTTTTATTTTCTAAGAAAATTAGCGACACAAATAATTGCATCGCTAATGCATCGCTAATTTGGCGGCAATGTTCGGTGGAATTTTTTTTATTTTCTGAAAAAATGCGTCACTAATGCGTCACAATATTTTTATTTGATAATTATATTTTATAAAAATTAACTTTTTTGAAAATAATTGCGACGCACATGGTTGCGTCGCAATGTTTTATTTTTAATTTTTATATAACATTTATTTTTTTAAAAAAATTTACGATATAATAATTGTGTCGCTAAATAAAGAATTAATTTTTTTAATTTTTTCATTTATTGCGTTGCTAATGCATTGCTATTTAACATAATTTATTTTTAAAAAAAATTATGACGTACCAATTTGCTTCGCAATATTTTTATTTTATAATTATATTTTATAAAAATTAATTTTTTTAAAAATAATTGCGACACATATGGTTGTGACGCAATGTTTTATTTTTAATATTTTTTATAATATTTATTTTTTTTAAAAAATTACGACGCAATACTTGCGTCGCTAAATTAAAAATTATTTTTTTTAATTTTCTAGTTTATTGCATCGCTAATGCGTCGCTATTTAACATAATTATTTTTTTAAAAAATTTGTGACGCACTGATTTGCGTCGCAATATTTTTATTTCATAATTATATTTTATAAAGATTAATTTTTTTAAAACAATTACGATGCATTTCATTGCATCGTAATGTTTTATTTTAAATTTTTTTATAACATTTATTTTTTAAAAAAAATTGCGACGCAATACTTGCATCGCTAAATTAAAAATTATTTTTTTTAATTTTTTAGTTAATTGCATCGCTAATGTGTCTCTATTTAACATAATTTATTTTTAAAAAAATTGTGACATACCGAATTGCATCGCAATATATTTATTTTATAATTACATTTTATAAAAAATTGTTTTTTTAAAAAAAATAATTGTGATGCATATGGTTGTGTCGCAATGTTTTATTTTTAATATTTTTTATAACATTTATTTTTTTAAAAAAACTTGCGATGCAATACTTTTGCCACTAAATTAAAAAGTATTATTTTTTAATTTTCTGTTTTATTGCATCGCTAATGCGTCGCTATTTAACATAATTTATTCTTTAAAAAATTTGTAATGCACTAATTCGCATCGCAATATTTTTATTTCATAATTATATTTTATAAAAAATAATTTTTTAAAAGAATTGCGACACATTTCATTGCGTTGCAATGTTTTATTTTTAATTTTTTTATAATATTTATTTTTTTAAAAAAAATTACGACGCAATACTTGCGTTGCTAAATTAAAAATTAATTTTTTTAATTTTTTGATTTATTGCATCGCTAATGCATCGCTATTTAGCATAATTTATTTTTTTAAAAAAATTGCAACGCACCGATTTGCATCGCCATAATTTTATTTTATAATTATATTTTATATAAATTAATTTTTCTAAAAATAATTGCGACGTACCTGGTTGTGTCGCAATGTTTTATTTTTAATTTTTTATAATATTTATTTTTTAAAAAAAATTTGCATCGCAATACTTGCGTCGCTAAATTAAAAATTAATTTTTTTTTTAATTTTTAGTTTATTGCATCGCTAATGCGTCACTATTTAACAAATTTATTTTTTAAATAAAATTACGACACACCGATTTATGTCGCAATATTTTTATTTCATAATTATATTTTATAAAAATTAATTTTTCTGAAAATAATTGTGATGCACATGGTTGCATCGCAATGTTTTATTTTTAATATTTTTATAACATTTATTTTTTTATAACATTTATTTTTATAACATCCGACGGTTGTGATCGATCCAAGCCATGATCTTGATCGGCGATAATCGATCTCGGACCGTTGCAATCAATACGATCGTTGATGATCCGACGGTTGCGATCGATCCAAGCCATGATCCCAACTGGCGATGATCAATCTCGGACCATTGCGATCAATCCGATCGGTGACGATCCGATGGTTGCGATCGATCCAAGCCATGATCCCGATCGGCGACGATTGATCTTGGACCATTGCAAACAATCTGATCGGCGATGATCCGACGATTGTGATTGATCCAAGCCATGATCCCGATCAGCGACGATCGATCTCAGACCGTTGTGATCAATACGATCGGCGACGATTCGATGGTTGCGATCGATCCAAGCCATGATCCCGGTTGGTGACGATCGATCTCGGACCGTTGCGATCAATTCGATCGGCGACGATCTGACGGTTGCGATCGATCCAAGCCATGATCCCGATCGGCGACGATCGATCTCAGACCATTGTGATCAATCCGATCGGTGATGATCCAACGGTTGTGATCGATCCAAGCCATGATCCCGATCGGCGATGATCGATCTCGGACCGTTGCGATCAATCCGATCGGCGATGATTCGACGATTGCGATCGATCCAAGCTATGATCCGGTCGGTGACGATCGATCTCCGACCGTTGCGATCAATCCGATCGCCGATGATCGACGGTTGCGATCGATCAAGCCTATGATCCCGATCGGCGACGATTGATCTCGGACCGTTGCAATCAATCCGATCGGCGACGATCCGATGGTTGCGATCGATCCAAGCTATGATCCCGGTCGGTGATGATCGATCTCAGACCGTTGCGATCAATCTGATCGGCAATGATCCGACGGTTGCGATCGATCCAGCCATGATCCCGGTCGGCGATGATCGATCTCGGACCGTTGCGATCAATCCGATCGATGACAATCCGACGTTGCGATCGATCCAAGCCATGATCTCGGTCAGCGACGATCAATCTCGGACCATTGTGATCAATCCGATCGGTGATGATCCGACGGTTGCAATTGATCCAAGCCATGATCCCGATCGGCGACGATCAATCTCGGACCATTGCAATCAATCTGATCGGCGACGATCTAACGGTTGCGATCTATCCAAGCCATGATCCTGGTCGACGACGATTGATCTTGGACCGTTGCGATCAATTCGATTGGCGATGATCCGACGGTTGCGATCGATCCAAGCCATGATCCCGATCGGCGATGATCGATCTCGGATCGTTGCGATCAATCCGATCGGCAACGATCTGATGGTTGCGATTGATCCAAGCCATGATCCCGGTCGGCGACGATCGATCTCGGACCGTTGCGATCAATTCGATCAGCGATGATCTGACGGTTGCGATCGATCCAAGCCATAATCTCGGTCGGCGATGATCGATCTCGGACCATTGCGATCAAACCGATTGGCGACAATCCGATGGTTGCGATCGATCCAAGCCATGATCCCAGTCGGCGACGATCGATCTCGAACCGTTGCGATCAATCCGATCGGCGACGATCTGATGGTTGCGATCGATCCAAGCCATGATCCCGGTCGGCGATGATCGATCTTGGACTGTTGCGATAAATTCGATCGGTGACGATCCGACGGTTGTGATCAATCCAAGCCATGATCCCGATCGGCAACGATCGATCTCGGACAGTTGCGATCAATCCGATCGGAGACGATCCGACGGTTGCGATCGATCCAAGCTATGATCCCGGTCGGCAATGATCGATCTCGAACCGTTGCGATCAATCCGATCGGCGATGATCCGATGGTTGCGATCGATCCAAGCCATGATCCCAATCGGCGACGATCGATCTCGGACTGTTACGATCAATCCGATCGGCGACGATCCGATAGTTGCGATTGATCCAAGCCATAATCCCGATCGGCAACGATCGATCTCAAACCGTTGCGATCAATCCGATCGGTGATGATCCGACGGTTGCGATTAATCCAAGCCATGATTCCGGTCTGCGACGATGATCCGACGCATGTAATAAAATTAATTTTTTTTAAAATAATTACGATGCATTTCATTGTGTCACAATATTTTATTTTTAATTTTTTTATCTTTTATTATATTTTATAAAATTTAATTTTTTTAAAAATATTACGACGCATTATTTGCGTTGCTAAATTAAAATTTAATTTTTTTTATTTTCTGGTTTATTGCGTCGCTATTTAACATAATTATATTTTTAAAAAAATAGAGACGCACTGAATTGCGTCGCAATATTTTTATTTCATAATATATTTTATAATAATTAATTTTTCTTAAAATAATTGCGACGCACCTTGTTGCGTCGCAATGTTTTATTTTTTTAAAAAAATTACGATGCAATACTTGTGTCGCAAAATTAAAAATTATTATTTTTTAATTCTCTAGTTTATTGCGTCGCTAATGTGTCGCTATTTAACATAATTATTTTTTTAAAAAAACATTGCGACGCAATGAAATGCATCGCAATATTTTTATTTCATAATTTTTTTATAAATATTAAATTTTCTTAAAATAGCGATGCAATATTTGCATCGCTAAATTAAAATTTAATATTTTTTAATTTTTTGAGCTATGCGTCGCTATTTTTTGTTGTCGCTAAGGCATCACAATTTGGTCGCAATTTAGCGATGCAAAGATGCGTCGCTAAATTTGCGTCGCTATCTCAGTATTTTCTTGTAATAGTTATGAACAAAATCATTTGAAAGAATAGCAAATTTAAATTTTTCATGCCACTGTTTGGGTGCTTGTTTTAAACCGTATAGTGATTTAACAAGTTTACACACTTTATGCTCATTTTTAGGTAAGATGAAGCCTTCTGGTTGTTTCATATAAACCTCTTCATTAAGATCACCATTTAAGAATGCAGTTTTAATATCTATTTGATGAACATGAAGATCATAGATGATGCTAAAGCAAATAAAATTCTAATGGGAGTTATTCTTGCTACTGGAGCATATGTTTCAAAATAATCAAATCCTTTCTTTTGTCGAAATCCCTTTGCTGCTAATTTAGCCTAAAAGTATGAAGAGTTCCATTAGTATGGTACTTTCTTCTGAACGCCCACTTACAACCAATGGGTTTAGAACCATTGGATAAATCAACAAGTTTCTAAGTGTGGTTTGACATAATAGAATATATTTCATCATTTATAGCATCTTTCCATAAAGCAGCATCTCTAGAATACATAGCTTTCTTGTAAGTTTTAGGATCATATTCAACTTAAAGAACAAAAGAAGTTGTTCTCATGACTTTCTTCCTATTTTCTTCTACTAGATAAAAGGAGATAAGCTGAGAGTCAATCTCATCATATCCTGATTCTGTTGCTTTTCATATTCTTTTGCTTTTACGAGGTTCATTAGATTGTTGATCTTCAGTCTTAGAATATGTCTTCAATTATGATCCTCCACTAATAAGAGTTTGAGATTTATTTTCTAAAATTAATAAATGTTCAAAAAATTTAACATTTTTGAATTCTATTATTACATTAGACTCTAAATTTAAGAGTATATATGCCTTGCTATTTATAGCATAACCTACAAAAGCACATCTAATTCCTTTTGGACCCAACTTGGTCCGTTTGGGATCATTAATTTTGGAATATGCAAGACACCCCCACACTTTGAAACAACCTATATTGGGTTTTCTTTCTTTCCATAATTGATAAGAAGAAATTTTATTTCTTTTTAAAAGAATTCTATTAAGAATATGACAAGCAGCAAGGAGAGCTTCACTCCATAAATTGAATGGCAATTTAGCATTTAATAACATTGCATTAATTATTTCAAGAAAAGTTCTATTTTTTCTTTCAGCCAAACTATTTTGTTTAGGTATTCAAGGTGCAGAATATTCATGAATAATACCATTTTCTTCACAAAATATATTAAAATCATTTGAAAAATATTCTTCTTCTCTGTCACTTTCTTCTTAATTAATTTTCTACTTCAGCTTTATAAACTTTAAGCATTTTAAAATCCTTATCTTTATGTTTTAATAAATAAACATAAATAAATCTTGAGCAATCATCTATAAATATGATAAAATATCTATTACCACCTCTAGTTAACATACCATTTTGTTCACGTATATCTGAATGTATGAGATATAATAATTAAGAATTTCTTTTAACATTACAAAAAGGTTTTTTTACCATCTTTGATTTAACATATATTTCATATTTTTTAAATTTATCAACATTATCATAGAAAATTAAACCATATTTAATCATTCTCTTCATAGTGCTAATTCCTACATGTGCTAATCTATCATGCCATAAAAAAATAGAATCAACTATATAAGCAGAAGCATCATTATTATTAATAGCATTATCAGCAATACATAATTTGACCATTCCATCACATGAATAGCCTTTTTCAACAAAACACAATTACGAGATAAAATCAGTTTTCCTGCTTCATACACAGATTTTATTTCAGGTTTTTCCAAAAGATCCTCACTAGCTAGATTCCTATTCATATCAGGGACATGAAGAACATTAGTTAAGGTAACTTTCTTTTTAGAAGTGAAGAAAAGTTCCACAGTTTCTTTGCCTAACATCTTGGATCGGCCTTCATTTCTCATTTGAATCCCATGTCCATCAATTTCTTCATGATAGGTTTTAATCAGACCTATCATAACAAACATGGACTGTGGCACACGTATCATACCACCAGCCAGGAACCTTGCCGTGAACAGCATTGATCTTACTCACAGTAGCAATAATCTCTTCACTGTCCTTCATGGAGTTCATCTTTGTCTCTTGGTTAACTTTCTTCTTAAACCTGCAATCACGAGCATAATGCCTAGATTCAGGAAGTTCAATCTTCACAGCCCTCGGTTTGTTTACAATAACTTGCAATTCATGTACTTGAAGCAAAATAGGTTTATCATCAAGCATTTTGAAATCAAAATATTTAGAGATAAAAAATTTCTTTGTATCTTCCTCTTCAGCCTTATATTTGAATTCTAGTGTATTCCAGATATCTTTTGCAGATGGATTATTGGTGTATAGATCATAGAGACGATCTGATAGGGCATTCAAAATATGGCCACGATATATATGAGTCCATCCTCTTGTCATTTCTTCGTGCTGCCTTTCTCTCTTTAGAGTCCTTATTAGAATGTTCTGGAATTGCTTCAAGATCAGGATCAAGAACATAGAAAATCTTCAGGGCTATCAACAGAAACTTCAATTTATCTTGCTAACAAGTAAAATTAGTGCCATCAAAATGATCCAAACGAACAAGGTCTTGGTTCATCACTTTGATGGTGGTGTTTGCGTTATCAATCTTCATAGCTGCAGATAACGCTTTAAGAATGTTGGGATAAAAATAATCTTTTTGGATTGGATCAGACTTGAATGTTGGGAATAAGCGAAGACTTGAAACACGTATGTTTATGCTTTTCTTAAAGCGTTATTTGCTCTCCCCCTCTCTTCAAAGTTGCTTTTGGGATTAATTCTTGCAAATAGCTTTTAGGATATAACAAGCCTTGAGAGAATTTGTACCGAAGTAACAATGAAAATTCTCTAAGGAATTAGAACATAGTGCTTCTAGAGAAAAGATAAGATAAAAGATAAGGATAAGAGAGATAATATAATCTTATTTCTTCTTTCGTTAGTTTTATAGACATAAAGGCACCTTTTTATGAAACGACATATCCCTTTCAAGTGATATATCTATTTGATTCATAACATATTCCTTTCAAGTGATACATCCATTTGAATTATAATGATTAATTTTAAAATTTAAAATTTATTTAAATATATGCCATGGCCTCATGCCCACTTTTATTATTTATCTCCTTTCTTTATAATTGAACAATAATTCCAATATACATGCCATGTGAATTGTATAGTTAATTGTTGGTATATGATTTAACAAAATGCACATTGGTTTATTTGAGCATCGATGATATGATGAACGGTTTTCTATTATTCTTCATTTGATTCGATGTTGATATTTTTTTAACTTTTTATATTTATACTATTTATTTTGGTATGTTTTGAGGTCCTTATTGAGTTATTAGCTTACATAATATCTTACTTATCTTTTCAAAGCTATAAGATATGTAAGATCTGAATACAATGAGATGCAAGTAAGGATAAGAATAGCTTAGAATAAGATTATTTCCGATGCCTACTAAGTAAAAAAGTGGTAATTGAATAATTTTGTTTCTATAGTGGTGATGTTCTTTAGTTTTAGGTATTAATAATGATATATTTTGCTACTATATAAAAATGAATCTTGTATTTTTTCTTGGGTTACACTTTAAAAGATGTGCGATTGTATCATGTATCCGACCAAAACTACGTTTGGAGCATAACACCAGGACTATGCATCTATAATTCTAACCATTTGATATATAAGTGAAGGGTAAACAAAATACATGATTTTTGATGCGCAAATAGTTGAAAGAAATGAATCATATCCAATAAATTGTATTATCAATATAGGTTCTTTATCATCGAATTATAACTTGATTGGATCGAAGTAGAGATTCACTCAACCGGATCATAAAGTCTATCTCATATTTTTACTATGATTATCACTCATAGCCCCATAATTATATATAATTGCTTTGAATAGATGGACATTTATATTTTATATAAGCTACATTACCATTTCGTCGGCCTCCATTAAAATTTCTTTAGCTAAATTAAGAAAATCATAAGCGAATGACATGCAAAGAAGCATATTTTAGAAAATATGATTCGAACATCCCACGTTTATTACAATACACAATAATTACGTATAGACCATCACATGATCGCTTTTCGAGATTGTTAGAAAACTTGAGAGGCATAATGTGTCCATATAGTCTATTTTTGTTTGCTCTATACTTAATGGCAGAGCTAAAAGTTTTTCCTTAAAAGGTCGAGTTATACTATAATTTTCTCTTGAGAGAGCCAAGGATTTGTCCTGTCATTTTGTTTACTTAAAAGGTTAAGTTATACTATAATTTTCTCTTAAGAGAGCCAAGGATTTATCCGATACAACAAACCGGCTTAACATTTGGATCGTGGGTCAATTTATTCGACCTAATAAATCAGTTTGATCGAACCGAATAATATTATAATTAATTTTTAATTTAATAATATACAAATAATAACATATAAATATCAATCCAAATGAAAAATAAAAAGTTTAAAAAATCCAACCCTAATTTCATTTATCAAAACTCAACTCAACTCATCTAAGCCTTTTTTAACTACAAAAATATGCTAGCTATGGGATTTGAACCCATAACCACTTACATACAAATCTTCTCTTTAAATTGCTCAAATATTCTTTTAGTTTTTTCATTTATCAAAACTAAAAGTCTAAAAATTGAGATTGAACCGGTTCATCAAAAATAGTCCAGTTCACTAGATTTTTTTGCTTTTTATCCGATCATATAAAAGTTAACTCTAATAATAAATCGGATCGAACTAATGATTGGTTCTCGGACCGATTGGACCAACCGATTCGTTCCAATTTTTAAAACCATGCTTAAATCATATTTTTATCAAATAAAAGATAATTAATTATAAAATACTATATTAAATTAAATAATAAGTTTATAGGACGTATAAATTTTGATTAGATATAAAACTGCTTTTTTTTTTTTGTAACTAGTATAAGTTTGACTTCGACGTATCGTTTAAATTATATGCTATAGCACTAAATTTTTTTTAGGGAATAATTTTAAAGAAATAAATCTAAGGTAGTGTTTGATAGAAAAAATATTATTTATGGATAAGTATATGGGATAGAGTTTATCCCCTGGCTATTCCTAGGGATATTCCTTAGCTATCCCATTGATCATATCAAATGCAAAAAAATAAATCCATGAAATAACTTTTTTTGACTCTTATTTGTAGGGATAACAAGCTATTCCTGCATTTTAGAAAATAAATTGAAGGGATAAGTCATGATTAATCATGAATTTTTTTTGATTAACTTTATTCTTAATTTTTTATAATTATAATTTTTAAAATAAAAAAAAATATTTCTTCTTATTCCCTACCTCAAACCCTATCTAAGGGAATAAAAAGAAGACTTTCTACTGCTATTTAAAAACCAGTGATGGTGGACAGGTGGATGGGCCCGACCAGATCTCCGAGCTATCAGCGTCTTTCGCCAACTTGACCCTAAAAATCATCATCAAACTTAAAATAATGCCTCCTTTGTGAGTGATTGAGCGGGCGCAAAGCCTCTGGTTTTTGGCTGCTACCAGATAAGCTTGGCCGAGGGCGAAACCATGGGCTTCATATTATATTATTGTGGGGTCGAACATTCTGCACGCCTACTCGAGCTTATTGACATTTATGGCTCGATTGGTTAAGACTAATTCACGTATGATGCGTGCTCTATATAAGATAAGAAGAAACTTATGGTCAGCTTGCCCACTTTTTTCTGAAAGCCCTGATCTCGGAAATTCTCACACTACTTTGATAGTTCATCGATATACGGTCTTTATTTTTTGAAAGTTTTTTTTTTAAGATTTATAAAAATTAATTTTGATAAAAATATTCAGGATAAATTTACTGGATTACCTTTTGTGATACGAGAGCCGAATGTTGATTAGTTAGTTATTGATTGCTGATGGTTTCAACCTTCATCGGTACCTTTTGCTGAGTTGTCTGCCGCTTGGGCTATTATCTTCTATGCCATATGTAGTCTGGGCATCCATTGTCTTGTTATTGAGGAGAATTCTATCACTTTTATCCGCTAGCTATGGTAGAACTGTTTGCCATCTAACCCCTTAATTAATGACATTCGATCTACCTGTCAGGAAGTTAATAGGACCTGATTCAGTACATTTATATGGAAGCCAACTCTGCGGCTGATTGGATCACCGTCAAAGTGGTCGATCACTCAACTAAAATAGAGAGAACCATATCCTTCTATTCTGATCCAAAATTTATATTCTGATATATCTGACTTGACTTATTCTAAATTGGTGTGATCATTTGTTTATAAAAAAAAATTAGCATCATTGGTCTTTCTTATGCCTTTTTTTTTTCTTTTTCTTTTTTTTTAAATTTCTTTATAGCCCCTCTAAATTTCTCTTCCAACTACTCTCCCCCGCTTTGTTTCCAGCAAAACCATCAAAAGACGTGCTTAAGAAATCAGCTAAAGGTTTTACAACAATAATCTTTTTTTAATCAAAATAAAAAAGAAACAAAAAAGAGAAAATAAAAAAATATAGAATTAAACAATATTTTTTTTATTTTTTAAAAAAGATGCCGTAAAAAATAGATGATATTTTTGATTTTTTTACCCAAAGTATTTTCTAGCTATCAGGAGTAGAAAATAAAAAAAATATTTCTCAATAAGTAAAAAATAAAAAATAAAAAAATGTTCATCAAAATCAAACACAACCTTCATTTTTCTGATCTTAGCGACTATCACGGCGATCTACGTACCCATTATAATAATGTATGAAGAGGCCTTTAACGAGTGATTCCAAGTGGTTAATTTGTCAAGGGTTTTGACTACGGTTTAGGTACCAACTATAATGAAAAGTAGCCTTCACCAATATCACACGATTGCATCCGTGACCTCGAGGAGTTAATTTGATCGGTTCAAAGGACCGTTGATTACTGTAGTGCTAGTATTTCTCATTGCCTTCTGAGTTCATGAATCACCTCATGGCTTACATGAGCTATATATTAAAACTAACGCACAGCCACTCATTGTTTTTATCTTGATCAAACGAACGTGTCTGATCAAATTCATCACATCCATCGCTTAGCTTTTTTTTTTTCTTGTTCTTTTTCTTTTTTTCTTCTGCTTTTCCTCTTCCTTTCTTTGGATAAGTACCACAAGATATCTCATTTTATATTAATGATACAGGTGCTGAAAGAGAGGTTGAGAAAAAAAATGAAGAAGAAGATCAAACTTGTTGTTGCTAAAATCCGTTCTCCGACTCAGGAGCGGTCGAGCTTCAGATTGGGCTCCCTCCTGAGTGGACCTGCAAAACAGTCCTCACGCGAGAGGCGTTGGGGGTGGTCCTCTACGGAAGACCCTCCGACGCTCAAGTCAGCGGAGATCAATAACGAACAAATATGGGAGAAGGCTCTCGCTGAAAAATCCCTCCAGGGTCGCCTTTTGGGAGCTCTAAGCAGAGCTTTAATGGCGGAATGGGGTGAGCAGAGATGAAGTGAGAGTAGTGCTGAAAATGCGTCAGGAATGCCTTACCTGAGAGAATCTAGGACCGTGCTATTTATAGATGATCACCTAATTCTTTGAGCGTGTCATAGGAGGTCTGAAAGTTGTTGGCATTCGAGGTTGATTCGAATCAGGCTGTTGTGAGGCCGGTGGGATCCGTATCTTGTTAGTTAGAGGATCGACGGCCAAGAGGGCTATCCGACGCTTTGAGATTCAGCGATCATATAGTCTCTAGGCAGTTTCTGGTAGTATAGGCATGATTGCCTATGTGGATCCTTGCTCGGTCATTGTGGTTTTGCAAAGGTAGGTGCCTGAGTGCCTCGGTCGGGCCGAAGCATAGAGAACGGCCTGATCCGCCGAAGTATGGAAAGGCTCGGTTTGCCGAGGTATCTAATGACTCGGTCCACCAAGGTATGACAAAGGAGTAAGCTGAGCGTAAGGACGATTTGATTCCGCAGAGGTGTTGATATCGCTCGTGCAGGCCGAGTTATGGACCGCTCGGATTAGGACCAAGGCATATGGATCGCTCGGGCTAGGGCCGAGAGATAGGGATCGCTCGGGCTGGGGCCGAGACATGTGGATCGCTTGGCCTAGGACCGAGACATAAAGGTGTAATCCATACCCGGGAATCCTTGGTTCGCCGAGGGGCTAAGGTGCCTCGATCCACCGAGGTATAATGGTTGGTTCATTTCTTGCGGGCACCGCGCAGCGAGTGGGAGTCAGGGCTGATCCTAACCCCTTGCACGATTATCAATGCAATGGCGATTTTACCTCTCAACACATGCCCCCCACTTCCTAGTTCGAAGCGTAGGTTCGGGCATAGGGAGTATAGCCCCAGGTGGCACGATCCGAATGGAGGGATCTGGATTTGACAGCCTGTGTGATGATGCCCTAATTAATGTCGCGCGGCCGCCCTGCCTTTACGGGACGAACCCATCGTTTCTTAGGGACAACGGTCGGGGAAGCGCTACGTAGCAAATCCCGATTTTCACAGTGCCTGCGATGGCGGTTCCAGGTACCTCGGTTGAGATGCCTTATTTTCCTTTTGAAGTGGTTTCTTTTGGGGGAAAGCAAAGTCGAAGCAGCGCCATTCCTGTTTGCAGCGCTTTCTCGTTTCTTCTTGGAGAATTTCGTTCCTCTGCTTCTTTTGTAACCCCATTCGGTGTCCTTTTTGACCTAGCAGTATGGTGAGTCCCAGCGACATGGTTTCAGAGATTGTTGCCGAGGACTTGGGAAGAATACGCCAGAAGTATGGCGTTCCTTCGGATGTCCTTTTGCGATTGCCAGAACCCGAGCATAGGGTCTCGTAGGAACTGGAGCATGAGATTTTTCTTTATGAAGATAGCCTGAAGGCAGGCCTCCGGTTTCCCCTTCACCCCCTGGTGAAGGAGATTATGAGGTTTTACAACATCTGTCCAACAATGGTGGCTCCTAACAGCTGGCGCAGTATCATCGGGTTTATCTCGATGTGCAGCCAGGTTCAGGTAACACCAACTCTTTCCCTGTTCCGTGCCTGTTACTATCTGATGTCTAGGAGGAACTCGGAGTGGTCCTATATCGGACCTCGGAGATTGTTCAAGATGATAACGGATAAGCCGTCGTCCATAAAGGAGTGAAAGGTCCGATTTTTCATTGCCGAGGGAAACATCGGCTCCGACTTCCCACGGGGATGGGAAAACTTTGTCAGGGACATGGAAGCGTATCCAGCTCTATCCGAACAGGAGGAGGACCTAGAGGCTGAAAGGCAACTCGCCCTACTTCGGGGCGAATAGGATGCGACCTGTGCTGAGGCGTTCCAGCTCGGCATGGAGGAGGTTCAAGCCAAGATATCTCGGGAGCACCCGGAATGGGACCTCTCTTTCCTTGAGGTGGAGGGTCATGACGTGCAGACCCCAAGGACCGAGTTATCAGCAGAGACCGAATATGAAGAGGTCTCAGATATTGACGTAGATGCCCTCCTGGGGGCTGATGCAACTGTAGACTCGGGTGTAGATGGTCGAAAGGGGGAGAGCCATCCGAGCGATGCAGGGGTGCCCGAGGCTCATCGATCGGCCACCTTCGAAGTGGGCAGACCGAGTCATGTTTCTCCAGTGCCGGCCGCTGATGCCCCTGAGGTTGGGCCCGTGCCCTGATAACTAAGGACCGGTTCAGATTTTGTATTATTTTTCTCTTTGTTGGCCATCTACAGAAGACTTCAATGAAATTTAAAAATTTCCTTTATCTTTATTATGCGCCTTTTTCCTCTTTTTCACATTATTTTGAGGATATTTAATTCGAAGGAGTCCGACAGATCGAAGGGAGTCTGATCCCAAGATGGGGGCGCCTCTCGGGTGCCTCGTTGCTATTTATTGATCCTCTTCGGCGAGGGGGTACAACTCTTTGTTTCCTGTGAGCGCCCACTGAGACAGTGACGCGTGGTAAGTTTTTGCAATAGTGGCATTGGAGTTGATGGCCCGGGCGATCGAAATACCCATCAGAAGTAGTTTAAATACGGATGGAGGGATGCCATCGTTAATCACTTCTTCTGTTGACCTCCCGAAATTTAGGATAGTAGGATGACTTCTGAAAATGAAGAGGGGTCTACTGGAGCACCAGGTAATGGCGATAATGGCCACGGGGGGTAGGCCCCTCCTCGAGGGACCCCCATAGGAGCCGTGTTCCGATAACTATCGACAGGGAGGACCTATTGTTGATGCTCGCGGGCCGCGACCAACTCCGAAAGATGGTCGAAGAATACTTGGCCATCTCCACAAGGGAGCACGAGCTCCTTCGTTAGATCAACAGTCGGCTGGAAGGGCAAGTGGTGACTCTCCAGCAATAAATTTCTATTCTCACCGCCGAGCTAAGTTTGTGGCATAGGGAGAGCTCGGCAGTGCCCGATGGAGACGATAAACCCCAATGAGGGCTCGTGTGTCTTTTTCCTTTCTTTTTATTTTTCTTTTTATGATGAATAAAAAAGAATTTTCGTAACTTTCGTGTTCGCTGTCATCTTCGAAATGTTTGTTCTCATCATGTGAGTCTTACAAACGAACCACCCCCTTGGGGGATCTCTGGTGATCTTGGCGAGACTAAGGCATGGTGTCCCCGTTTTAGCCGAAGTAAGGGGGACTCATAAGTTCCAGTCGGAGTGCAGTATATTGCTTGGTTTTGCCAAAGCATAAGGAGCGTCCCGTTAGTGTTGGGGCGAGAGTAGCTATCTTAGTTTGGACCGGGGGACAAGGGAACATTCGATTTTTACCGAATCAAAAAGAGATACCTCAGTTTTTTCTGAAGTAAGGAGACTATCTCGGTTTTGAGTCGAAGCAAAAAGCGATGTCTCGGTTTAGGCCGAAATATAACAGATGGTTCGGCTTCAGGCCGAAGCAGGAGATATCGACCTGGTCTTTGTCGAAATCACAGGGGCGTCATGTCTTTATTAAGGAGTACTTGGCTTCTGTGCCTTTTTATTGCTCTGCTAGCGCTTTGTCTTTTTCAAGGCGAGTTGGCTTTGCTTGGGCGACAAGCATCCGGCTTTCATTGGGGGATGTCCTTTTTAGTGGGGATTTTCCAGGCTCGTCCATATCTCGAAGATTTGCAGGCAGTTTTTTCGCATTTAAGGCTCCCAATTCGAGATTGTGGGAAGATCTTCTGCCTTCCATAATGACCTGAGGGGTGCGCTGGGTGTACTCTGATGTGTATCTTCCTATCCCGGTGCACCACATGGAACCACAACTTTGCCGTTTCGAATTTCAAGGGTTCCTTCCTTAATGGCCGCTCCCGCCCGACTGCCTATAAAAAAGGGGGGAGCAGACGGTGCATAAGCACCTTTCAAAGCCTTTTCTCTTCATAACTCAGAGATATGTTCATGGCCTTTTCGTTGAGGCCGAGAGTGAAGATGTCGAGTTGTTTCCCTTTTGGAGGTCAGCCTGACCCGGATAGCTGGGGTGATGGAGGAGTTGCTGAAGAGCAGATGATCCTTAGAGGAGGTGTCCTGGAGGTCATATGGAGAGCGCATGGGTTACCCATAGAGGTCATATGGGGAGCGCACGCACGCCTTTCCTGTGTGTCCTTTGTGATCTGCCATGGGGACAACCAGAAATGCAAAGCACATGCAGTCCCCATGGGTTACATGAATTTCCCCTCCCCTCACAGGATGAACTGAGGGACCTAATATGAGGGGTGGTGTCGGTTTGCTGGTCCCCTGTCTATGTCTCTGGGTAGCGGCTAGCAGCCCAGCATCCTACTATAGGGGGAAGGAGCCCTCAGCATCGTCATCCATAGGTCTTCGGCCCAGCTTGGGTCTTTTGGCTTGTCCGTCCGAGGGATCAGCGACTCAACTGGAGTCGTATGATTTCTTTGATTTTTTGGATGCTGCAGCGACACCAAAGGCCGAAGCTGCTTTTTAATTCATTTGTTTTTACTTCTGTGCTGTAGTGCGCTTGTAATACCTCTTCAGAGGTTGTATTTCTCATCGATTAATGGAATAAAAAAAGTTTTTTGTTCTTTCTTTTTTCAAATATCTGCTTTTCCCTTTTGGCGTGACTATGCAGTCTTGTCCGTTTTAGGCTTACCGAGTCATGCTCGGCTCGTAAACCTTCGACTATGCTTGGGTAGCACTGCCTTCGTTAGGCATTTTCATAGTGTTTGACCCCCTTCAGAGGAGGCACTGATCTCTATTCAAGTCAGAGGGAGGCTTGGGCGACCTTACCAATTCACAAGATAGGCGCGGCCTGATAAAAAGGGGCTAAGTAGGTCTTTCCTTAAGGAGGAGAGACTTGCACAACTCTGCTGATGGGCAGAGAGAGGAATTGCTTACTTGCGCTGAAGTATAATAAAATGTACAGTTGCGCTAAAATGTCTGAGAAATCAATCGGCCTTGTTGTTACTGCAGAATCGCCGGGGCCACTTGGCTTTGTCCAAGGCTTCAAAGATTAATAAGAAATTCCATTCGGCTTTGGCCGAGGGTTCTGATATGTCACTCAGTTTTGGCCGAGGTTTCTGTTAATAAGAGTTGCACTTCGGCTTTGGCCAAGGCTTTTGATAATAAGAGATGCACTTCGGCTCTGGCCGAGGCTTTGGGGAGCCATTCAGGCATGATGAGGCTTTGGGAAGCTACTCTAGCATGACAAGGCTTTAGGAATCGTAGAGTGTATACTTGGTGGCGCCATGGCACGGGGAACATTGCTCGGCCCTGCCGAAGTTTGGAGACTGTTTGGAGATCACTCGATTCGGCCGAGGCTCGTAAGCTGCCCGAATTCGATCGAGGCTTTTACGCGGTTTGGCCCAGTCGGGGCTTGTAAGCTGCCCGAATCCGGTCAAAGGCTTGCAAATCACTTGGCTCCCAGCCGTACTGGGAGTGCTCGGCCATACCGAGTCTTTGTGGAATAGGACTCGGCCCAGCTGAGGTACGGAGATTTAGCTTGGCCCTCGGGCGTATCGGGAGTGCTCAGCCATACCGAGTCTTTATGGAATAGGACTTGGCCCAGCCAAGGTATGGAGATTTAGCTTGGCCCCCGGGCTTACCGGGAGTGCTCGGCCATACCGAGTCTTTGTGGAATAGGACTCGACCCAGCTGAGGTACGAAGATTTAGCTTGGCCCCCGGGTGTACCGAGAGTGCTTGGCCATACCAAGTCTTTGTGGAATAGGACTCGGCCTGGCCGAGATACGGAGATTTAGCTTGGCCCCCGGCATACCGGGAGTGCTCGGCCATACCGAGTCTTTTTGGAATAGGACTCGGCCCAGCCGAGGTATGGATATTTTCTGCTCAAGGAGGCAGCTCGGTCGTGCCGAGAATTGGTAAGCAGCATATGTTTTTCATTTTGACTTTTCAAAAAAATTATTGTAGCGATCATACCGCGGATCATAGAAACAAGATGCTAATACTGTAAACAGGGCAAGTCTATAGAAAGCGTGCCCTACTGATGGTATATGCAGAGATTGTCTGAATTTTATGTCCGAGGAATAGATTTTCCGTTCAGATCCTGGAGCGTGTAGGTATCGGGCCCGATGACTTTCGCCACTTGATAGGGGCCTTCCCAGTTCGGAGACAGCTTTTCTTGTTCCAGTGGTTTGGAGACGGATGCTTTTCGGAGGACAAGATTATCGGGCGAGAAAGATTTCCCTTTGACTCTGGAGGCGTGGTAGCGAGCTACTCTTTGTTGATAGGCAGCTACTCTGATCCGAGCTTTCTCTCTGATCTCCTCCACCAGGTCGAGGTTGGTACGGAGCTGCTCATTGTTAGCCTCCTCCGAGTAACTCTCCACCCGCGGGGAGGGGAGTCCTATCTCCACAGGGATGATGGCTTCTATGCCGAAGGCATTCCGGAATGGGGTCTCACCTGTGGGAACTCTTTGGGTGGTACGGTAGGCCTATAGGACGTGGTGAAGTTCGTCTGCCCATCTGCCTCGGGCTCTAACAAGCCGAGCCTTGATCCCTTGAAGCAGGGTCCGATTAGTTACTTCGACTTCTCCGTTGGCTTGCGGATGCCCGACTGATGTGAGGCGGTGACAGATTCCATGCTCCTCACAGAACTCTTAGAACTTAGGGTTATCAAACTGCTTGTCATTGTCGGTGATGATGGTATGCGGGAGGCCGAGACGATAAATAATGGATCTCCACACGAAGTCCTTAGCCCGAGCTTCGGTTATCTGGGCAACTGCCTCGACCTCGACCCACTTGGTGAAGTAGTCAATGGCGACAAATAAGAACTTTCTCTGTCCTCTGGCGAGGGAAAACGGGCCAAGGATGTCCATCCCCCACTTCGCAAAGGGCCAAGCAGAGGAAATAGGGACCAAGCTGGCGGAGGAGAGCCTCTGAATATTAGAATGTCTCTGACAAGGGTCGCAAGCTTGGACATGATCGTCAGCATCCTTTTGCATGGTAGGCCAATAATACCCCTGGCGCAGCACCATGTGGCATAAGGATCGGCTCCCCAGATGGTTGCCGCAAATTCCCTCATGCACTTTTCGAAGAGCATAATCAGCCTCAGATGGGCGAAGGCATTTAAGCAGCGGCATGGAGAAGGACCGCTTATACAGTTGGTCATCGATCAGCATATAATGGGTGGCCTGCAATTTCAGCTTTCTTGCTTCATTTCGGTTGGCTGGAAGCGACCCTTCTTTAAGATACTTAAATATGGGGTCGAACCAGGATGGTTCGACCTCAACCTGCATCACTCAGTCAGCCTCTGCGATGCTGGGCTTTTCCAGAATCTCTAGGGGAAACTTTCGCTCGGAATCCATCGATTCCGTGGTTGCCAACCGGGACAATAGGTCGGCGCATGCATTCTCAGATCTTGGGATCTGAATGACTTCAAACTCGGAGAAATGGGAAAGTAAGTCCCACACCTCTTGAAGATACCGAATCATGTTCGGCTTTCGGGCCTCGAGCTCGCCCCGCACGTGACCGGCCACCAACTGAGAGTCGATAAAGGCATTTAGCTTCTTCACTTTAAGGTCATGGGCAATTCGGAGTCCAGCGAGCAGAGCTTCATACTCGGCTTCATTATTGGAGGCTGAGAAGGAGAAGCGGACGCCGTATTCGAAGGTCGCCTCCTTTGGGCTGGTGAGGATTAAGCCAGCACCGGAGCCATTGGCATTAGATGATCCGTCAACGTGGAGTAGCCATAGGGCATCAAATCTCAGATGCTCAGAGAAGTCTGGAGTGGAGCCATCCTCGGGGATAGTACATTCGAGGAGGAAATCAGCTAGAACTTGAGCTTTGATGGCCGGGCGAGGTTGGTATCGGGCCATTGGCATTAGATGATCCGTCAACGTGGAGTAGCCATAGGGCATCAAATCTCAGATGCTCAGAGAAGTCTGGAGTGGAGCCATCCTCGGGGATAGTACATTCGAGGAGGAAATCAGCTAGAACTTGAGCTTTGATGGCCGGGCGAGGTTGGTATCGGATGTCATGCTCGCTTAGCTCGACGACCCATTTGGTCATTCTCCTTGATGTCTCCGGATGATGGACCACTGCTTTGATGGGTTGGTCGGTCAGGACCGTCACAGAATGTGCTTGGAATATGGTCGCAGCTTCCAGACCGATGTTACCAGGGCCAAAACCAACTTTTCGATCCGGGTGTACCTTGTCTCGGTGTCTCGGAGCAGTTTGCTGACATAATAGATTAGCTTTCGGGTCTTGTTCTCTTCTCTGACCAATACTGAGCCAATGGTGCCTTCCGAAACTGCTAAGTACAAGAATGACATTTCCCTTGGATTCGGACTGCTGAGGAGGGGTGGAGAGCTGAGATACCTTTTGAGGTCCTCGAACGATTTCTGACACTCGGGAGACTATTGGAAATTCTTAGCTGATCGGAGAGCTTTGAAGAAAGGGAGGCACCTCTCGGCTGACCGAGCCACGAAGCGGTTGAGGGCCGCGATCCTCCCAGTCAGGCACTGGACTTCCTTGATGGACGCTGGAGGCACCATTTGCTGAAGGGCCTAGATCTTTTGCGGATTGGCCTCAATGCCTCGTTGGGAAACCATGAAGCCTAGAAACTTCCCATAATTGACGCCGAAGGCGCACTTAGTCAGGTTGAGCTTCATTCGATATTTTCAGAGCGTCGCGAAGCTCTCCGAGAGATCCTCAATGTGCTGGGATGCTTCTTTGCTTTTGGCCAGCATGTCGTCGACGTACACCTCTATGTTATGGCCGATCTGCTCCTTAAAGACATTGTTAACTAGCCTTTGGTAAGTAGCACCTGTGTTTTTCAGACCGAAAGGCATGACGCGGTAACAATAAGTACCTTGATCGGTTATGAAGGCGGTCTTTTCTTCATCCTCGGGCGCCATTCGGATTTGGTTGTAGCCCGAATAGGCATCTATGAAGGCCATCATCTGGTGACCCGAAGTAGCATCTACAAGCTAGTCGATCCGGGGGAGAGGGAAGCTGTCCTTCGGGCATGCTTTGTTGAGGTCGGTGAAGTCAATGCAGATCCGCCACTTGCCATTCGACTTCTTCATCATAACAACATTTGACAGCCAGCTAGGATAGTTTACCTCCCGAATGAAATTCGCCTTGATAAGCTTGTCGACTTCTTCCTCAATACCCTTCTGTTGCTCAGGGGCGAAGCTCCTTTTCCTCTGCTTAATGGGCCAGGACATCTCGTCCACATTGAGATGGTGGACGAGAATGTCTGGGCTGATCCCCGGTATATCAGAAGCGGACCAGGCAAAGACATCAGCATTCTTTCGGAGAAAGTCGATCAGCTCTAGCCGAGGTTTTCCTTTTAGTAGCGACCCGATCTTTATAGTTCGGTCGGGTCGGGCTTCGTTCAGCGGTACCTCCTCCAGCTCTTCGGCTAGCTATCCTCGTTGCTCGGCAAAATCCTTCCGAGCGTCCAGCCCATCAACCTCGGGCAGTTTGGACTGAATGTTGGTGACGAAGCATTACCAAGCCATAGCTTGGCTTCCTCGAACTACACCAACTCCCCATTCGGTAGGAAATTTCATGACTAGATGCGGGATGGAGACAGCAGCTCCAAGGGACATTAGGCCGGATCTCCCAAAGGTTGCATTGTAGGGCAACCGAAGCTTGATCACCAGGAAATCTGTGTGAACAGTGGTAATACAAGGCCAAGTTCCTACTCGGACCATCAAGGTCACGACCCCCTCTGGGGTAATAACATCGCCGGTGAACCCCATTAGGGTGGAGTCCACGGCTCGGAGACTCTCCATGAGCAGTTTCATCTTTGCAAACACATCGAGGTACAGAACATTGACAGAGCTCCCACTATCAATAAGAATCCGGCTTACATCATAATTGTTTAGATTGAGAGATATAACCAGCGCATTATCATGTGAGAACTGTATCTTCTGGAGGTCATCATCGAAGAAGGAGAGCTCATCAGTCTGTGCTCTATTTGGTGCCGAATTTTCTTCATCATCTCGCCGGCCCAACGGATTACCGACTACCTCGATCACATTGATGTGGCCAACAACCGGAGGATTTGGAAGAGGAGGCTACTGAGGCTCGGGCTGGCGGTCACCCCCATTTCTTGGCTTGGGCGCTCTCTTGAATTGGTTCAGTCTGCCCGCTGGATGAGCCTCTTGATTTCATTCTTCAGCTGCCAGCATTCTTCGGTGTCGTAGCCATGATCCCGGTGGTAGCGGCAGTAGTGGGGTCTCTTCGGGTCGCATTCCCTCGGAGAGTAGGCAGTCGAGGGAGTTGGCGCTCTATCTCCATGAAGATCTATGCCCTCGGGGTAGTGAGCAGGGTGAACCAGTTAAACCTCCTAGGCGGGCTCCAGGTGCGGTTCCTCGGCGGCGGCGGAGGAACCCTTTGGCGGCAAGGTGTGCTCAGCTGACGGACAGATCGGTATTTGTCCAAGGCCTTGGACTCCTTCTTCCTTGTCAGCTCGGTGCGGGCAGTCCTCCGTGATTCCTCGACTCTGGCGTACTTGTCCGCCAGGGCCATCATATCGGAGAGGTTCGGAGGGTAACTGACCTCCAGCGCCAGGTAGAAGTCACTCTCCTTTAACACTCCGCCCGCCAGGACGGACATGGATACCTCATGGTTAAGGTGATCCACTTCCAGCATGGCCGTGTTAAAACGACCGAGATAGTTCTTCAAGGATTCCCTCTCTCTCTTCTTAAACTCGGAGAGGGAATCTGATCTCCGCCGGTGACGGCGGCTGCTGATGAACTGGCTGATGAAGATGTGACTCAGCTCATCGAATGAATCAACGGAACCTGGTTTTAAGGCATTAAACCAGGTTCGAGCGGACCCTCTAAGAGTGGAGGGGAAGGCGCAGTAGCGAATCGCATCTGATGCCTCATGGAACATCGTAATCGATCGAAAGCTACTAAGGTGATTGTCGGGATCAGAGGATTTGTGATAAGGCTCGATGGCGGGCAGCTTGACATGGGAGGAAATCACTTTCCCCATGATCTCATTGGAGAAGAGAATGCCATGCTCCGCCTTATGCTCTGCTTGGCAGCGTCCAACTCCTGGCGCATCTTCCGGATCTATCGGTGGATCTCCTCTTCGGGCATAGCAGGAGGGGCTGGGCGAGGAGAATGCGGAGACGGTGTCGAGTCGTGACGAAAGAACACCGGAGAGAGGGATCGGGCCTACCGAGATCTAGGGAGATCCTCGCCGTAGACCCCTTGCGGGGCTGGCCCAGCTCCCTTAGGACGATAAGGGGGGTCCACGACAACATGCGGACCAGCGGAAGAGATTGCTGGGGGAATGGGGGCCGCGGCCTTCTCAGGAAGGTGCGGAGCAGGAGTAGCTGGACGGGGAGCTTCATGGTGTCCTTGAATCAGATGGGTCAGAGCTTGGACCTGCTGGACCAGTGTGGCAAACTGGTCCTGGGTCACTGGGGTCGCTGGTGGCGATGGAGTCTCAACTGGTGGTGGCGGCGGTGCCACACTACTCACCGGATCAGGTCTTTGGGAGGCGACCTAATCCCGGGCTTCAGAAGTAGCCCTTCTTTGATTGGCCATTGGAGGGGTTCTCTTAAAGATCGAGATCCTTTATCTCCTTTTTTTTCAAGTTTATGGGACTTGAGGGCCCTTCCTTTAGCGCTAATTTGTTGTTGCTGGAATTCGTCCTCCGACTCGGGCGTGGTCGAGCTTCAGATTGGGTTCCCTTCTGGGCGGACCTGCAAAACAGTCCTCACGCGAGAGGCATTGGGGGTGGCCCTCTGCGGAAGACCCTTCGATGCTCAAGTCAGCGGAGGTCAACGACGAACAAATATGGGAAGAAGGCTCTCACTGAAAAGTTCCTCCAGGGTCACTTTTTTGGGAGCTCTGAGCAGAGCTTTAATGGCGAAAAGGGATGAGCAGAGATGGAGTGAGAGTAGTGCTGAAAATGCATCAGGAATGCCTTACCTGAGAGAATCTAGGACTGTGCTATTTATAGGCGGATCACCTGATTCTTTGAGCATGTCATAGGAGGTCTGAAAGTTGTTGGGATTCAAGGCTGATTCGAATCAGGCTGTTGTGAGGCCGGTGGGATCTGTATCTTGTTAGTTAGAGGATCGATGGCCGAGAGGGTTATCCGGCGCTTTGAGATTCAGCGATCATATAGGCTCTAGGTAGTTTCTGGTAGTATAGGCATGATTACCTATGTGGATCCTTGCTCGGTCATCATGGTTCCGCAGAGGTAGGTACCTGAGTGCCTCGGTCGGACCAAGGCACAGAGAATGGCTTGATCCATCGAAGTATGGAAAGGCTCGGTTTGCCGAGGTATCTGATGACTCGGTCCACCGAGGTATGACAAAGGAGTAAGCTGAGCATAAGGATGGTTTGATTCTGCAGAGGTGTTGATATCGCTCGGGTAGGCCGAGTTATGGACTGCTCAGACTAGGACCAAGACATATGGATCGCTCGGGCTAGGGCCGAGAGATAGGGATCGCTCGGGCTGGGGCCGAAAGATAGGGATAGCTCGGACTAGGATCGAGACATAGGGATCGCTCGGATTAGGACCGAGACATGTGGATTGCTCGGCCTAGGACCGAGACATAAAGGTGTAATTCGTACCCGGAGAATTTTTGGTTCGCCGAGGGGCTAAGGTGCCTCGATCTACCAAGGTATAATGGTTGGTTCATTTCTTGCGGGCAGTGCACAGCGAGTGGAAGTCAGGATTGATCCTAACTTCTTGTATGATTATCAATACAATAGCAATTTTATCCCTTAACAAACTCGTGATTTCATTCAAAAAAAATAATCAAGATGATGCTACCTGCATTCATTGCATCTGTATAAATATTTAAGATTTATCTGATATATATCCCATGTGGGACTAAAAACAAGGTAGTCCTTTGGAGATGGATCTAAAACTCCACCATTCACCCAGCTCAGCCTCTAAATAAAACTCAATTTTAACTTTCAGATATTGGACGACAAAATCCAAAACGATGAAAAGGTAATTAATTACTAGCTTGAGATAATTTTAGGAGGCCCCAAGCGTCCTCAAGAAAAGAATAGCCAAGACACCAGCAACGTATTTAGTACATCCAACACCAAGTCGCAGTATGTTGATTGATGGCCTGGCGGCTTCACGGAACGAGAACGCCCACCACCACCACCACCACCACCCAGCCCATCCCCCGTTCTGTCACCTCTTCCCTCCTTTTTAGAATAAGGAAAAGACGTTGAGTAAGATCGAATGCACAGATTAGCTACACGCCTATATTATTATGCATGTCAAAATTTAATAAATTTAAGTGTATATCACATATATGATGGCATAGATGCATGATCAATTTATGTTCAATGCATGTTTACTGTACAGAAAAGCAATACAGTAAGATTTTTTCTTAAAATATAAAAAAAACTTACTGCATCGCTCTTTGGTATAGTAAACGCACACCGACTGCACGGATTGGCCATCCATGTGTGCTGACGCATATGCGATGTATGACAGGCCTATTGGGCCACCGTACGGGTATTGATATGTGTAGATAATTAATTTGTACGATTGATGCATGCTTGCTGCATCGAAGAATGATGCAGCAAGACTTTTCCCTTGAAATGAAAAAAAAAAAAAAGGGCCATGATGAGTTGGGCTTTCCTATGGGTAGTAATCTTGTCGATGCATCGATGTAACCCTCCTTCCACGTTGCCCACGGATCGTCGCCAAATTTATGACCATTGACTTCTCGTTCAAGCAGTGGGTTTGGAGTCAGAATATGGCTCAAGCTATATTATTGCAAATACGGTGCTCAAATCCATTGTAATATACGCTTTATAGCATAGAGTATTATATATGTTTAGAAGGCCATGCATAAAGGCTGTAATTATATCTGTGAAATAGCAAAAAAATTATTTGTAAATGAACAATTGATGACATGTTCGAGATAAGATATGGGCAGCCATGGGTTCAACTCTATGTAGTATAAAATTTGTACCATAGAGAATTCAAGTTTGATGAGGACAGACTGTTCTTGGACCAAAATTTCAATGCCGGACCAACGATTGGAACAACCTCTAAAATAGGCTTTCGCCTCTTCCTTCTTTCTATATTGTTATCTTCCCTTTAATAATATACTTTCTTTTTTCCTTCAATGTTTATGAAAGCACCGCAGTCAATTCAAAGAAATTGCATTAAGTACTATCGTGTCAAATATTTGGAGCAATTTATATATCTCTTTTCTTTTTGATGCAAATGAAGGAAAACATTCTTTCTCAAAAATTTTAATAATATAAATAAAAATTAATCTGATTACATTCAAATTTAGTTAAATTTAGAATCCGGTAATCTTTCTCACTCAGCGAGGTCTCTGGGCTGCAACGACTTATCACATTTGGTTATCGAGGAAACGACTATCTTCTCGATCGATAGTTTTCTCCTCGTATGACTGTGAGAAAGATTAGAGCGTTGATGGTGGACTTAGCCTGCGTCAATCATGCTGTTGGTTTTGACTCTTCTGGCCATTGGGGTTCTGCTGCTTTGGCAGCGAACCGACATACGGTTTTCTTTTTTTGGGAGCCCCCCTCCAGGGGTTGTCAAAATCACTTCGATGGAGTATCCGTGGCAGAGCTGCTGGTTCTGGTTTCATCATTCGGGGGCCGTCAGGAGATTTGGTGGCGGCGGGTGGTTTTGCTACTCTAACTCCTCTGTCCCACTGGCTGAGCTCTATGCAGCTTAGGCATGTATTTCTGTTCGGATTCTCCATACTCATAGGATCATGATTGAGGGGGATTTCATGACGGTTATCTCGTGGCTGCAGAAGGAGGCTTGTTTTGATAATTCCTCTAATCCGATCCTTAGAGATATCTGGTATATCCTACAGGAGATTGGCATTGTCCAGATCCGTCATATTTACCGTAAAGCCAATGCGGCGGTGGATTGGGTGGCTGCTTTTGTGGCCCAGCATGCCGGATCATGGGTTTGGAAGCCGGGTGACTCATGTCCTCTTCTTTTATAGTAGATTTTGTATTCAGATGTTTCTGGACTGATTCATACTAGACTTGTGTGATCGCTCGTTTGTATTAAAAAAAAAAAATACATAAATTTCAAAGCTCTTCTACTTTATTATTATTATTTTTTAATCGTTGATCCATCTATCTAAAACCCTTGACATGAATGAGGTGAATTACAATTTACAGCAATGATGCAAGGCCATCGGGAGCTAGGCCACCGGCTGATGATAGTCACAGGTGCCTTTGACGTTGATGGCCTAACTTACAATGATTCAGTGGTTCAATTAATGAATCAATGATCGAACAATATAAATAATTAAAATTAAAAATAATTTATAATAATAAATAAAAATATTTTTTTATAAATTTGAATTAATTAACAATTAAAAATGTTAAATATTTAAAACTAGATTATTTATGCTACAATACAATATAATATTCACACTAATACTTAAAAATTATTTTATTTTTTTAAAAATAATTATGCTAGTTTATAAGAATAATAAATGTATAATAAAATATAAAATAATGACTAAAGTTCGAATCTGAAAAGTTATACGAAAGATAGCAAATAAAATTTAAGCCCAAAACATAAAAAGAACTTCTAAAAAGTAGCACTTATATTTAAATTATATTCATTAATTTATAATTTTAAAAGGCATAAAAGAAACGGTATAGTTTTATTAGCTTCGTATCGGGTCACTGGGTTAATAAAAAAGCCGACTGATTCGTTCAGATTTGATCAGATCAACTACTCAACCGGTTCAATTAAAGAATCGGACCGATGAAAGAGCTTGGATCACCCGTTCATTGGTCGGACCGTGCGATACCTGGAATAAAATTATTCCTTAAACATAGAGTTGGGGTTTATGGACCAAGGGACCATAGAATTCCAGCACTCCAGCCCGTCTGTTGGAACAACGATAGGGATAGTCCCAGAGGTGGTCAGGATATCAATCCGGTCCTATCCAGAATATTTGATGGCCTGGGCCCAAATCTGGCCCAGTAGCAACCCTAGCAATCAGGGATAGAAGGAAAAGTCTTTGTGTATCGGCTTCTGATGCATAAAGCGTGCATCGAAGGTATAAATTGGCTGTGTGCCCATGTCATTGCATGTGCCGTGGCCCAATGGTCTATAGCGCGCATCACACGCATGATGGCATGGACGCATGGTCAACCTGCGTGTTTGATGCATACTTTATGCATCAGAGGCCGATACATAAAATGTTTTTTCAGTATAGAATGCTTCTATTTCTGCTAGAGAAAGAGGGGTTTGATGGACCAACAAACTCATGGTCTTCTAACCGAGGCCTGTAGATGTCAACATGAGAATGGCTAAAATACTACTTACTCTCTCAAGCGGATCTAAAAAGCGAGGAATGAGGCATATTCTTCTAATAACACTTTTAATCCAGCTTAGATATTGCCCAAGTTAAGAGATTCATAATTGTGTTTACATCTAATTTATTCGGTATGTTTGGAATATAGGGCCCTCTCACACACATAGCGTGGAACCTTCTGCATCCAATTAAGCATACTATTACTGCTTTTCCAACGATGAAAGTGAAATTCGTTGCTTGTTAAGAAACTACATCATAGGCTTTATAGTTAAAAAATTTATCATAGGGCTTAAAATTGTTGATTCCATTTCAAGGCCATTAAAGTTCTATTGTGATAATTCGGTTATAGTATTCATTATGAAGAACAATAAAAGTTAAAGGTGAAACAAGCATATTGATATAAAGAATTTGACAAAATAGTTTAACGAATGTATAGCTACCGTTGAGTACATTAATACTGACCTTATGATCGTAAATTCTATGACTAAATCATTGTTAGCTAAATTATACAAGGATCATGTGAAATGTATGGGATTGGTTAACTCATTTTGTATTTGATCTTTAATTGTTTTTTCTATCTTTAGTGTATTGAAACTTTTTATTGCTAGCAAATTAAAGATTGTGAAATTCATTTTATGAATATAATTAAAGTTTAGTTAATGTTACCGTTGGATAATTAAATTTTGGACCCTAAGTAGATCAAGGGGAATAAAGAATATTCATTTAAGAGTATATTTCATGTGTTTATTAAGAAGCTGAGTATATCCCATATGTGTTCATTAAGAAGTTAACTGGCATTATGATATATGGAAGGAAATGTTAATATAATGGCCTTCATGTATAGAAATTTTTATTTGAACTAATTATAAAGTTCATAACTAACTTTTGGTATTTTAATTAATGACTATATGAAGCTTTTATCATCTATATTGCGTAATGTGGGCCAAGTGGAAGAATATGAGATAAAAATCACCGTGTATGTAGTATGTGTTAAGGCTCATTGGGTTTCATCATGCATGGTGAGATGGATGCATGATCAATTCATGCGTCCGATGCGTGCTTGCTGCACCGAAAGATGGTGTAGCAAGTCTTTTCCATATTAGATATGTTTTCTTATAGAGCATCCCACATACATTGAGATAATATTATATTAGATGATAAATATGTAATAATTGTTCATTCCTATCAGATAAGTTTAACCATCCATGTGCCCAATAATTTTGAAGCTAGAAATCATGGACATAATATTTTAAATTACATTTGCTTGCTAATAGTTTTTAGTTGGAAAAAAGCAACAAAATTTTCGAGAGCCTTATTTGCATTGCAAAAATTGCTCTCTATACTCTCAAATTTTTATAAAAAAATTAATTTCTTAACTATCCTTAAAACCTTCATCCTTTTCTCTCGCGTTCGCTTCGACAGCTTCCCTATTTTCTTCTTCGCTCCGACACCGACCCCTTTCCCCGACTTTTTTTTTGTCCTGTGCTGGGGGGGGAGGGGGCTGATCGACTGAAGAAGGAAGGAAAGCCACAGGAGGGGGGGTTTCGGGAGGAAGAGAGGGTAGTTTAAGAAATTAATTTTTTTAAAAAAATTAAGGGATGTAGAGTATTTTTGCGGTGCAAATAGAAGCTCCCAAATTTTCTCAAGATCATCTAATTTTCTGTTTATTTAATGGAAACCTTTGGATCATGAAAGTATGAACTTTAATTTGAGTGATTATATACCGAACCAACGGTATAGTGTGCATGAAACAATAGAGACGTCGATTTAATTTTACTGCAATCTTCAATCACAAGAAATATTTCAATTTTAACTATGGCTTGTATTTTCATTTATATTTTGTTTTTCAGTTCATCTAACTACCTTCCATGATGGTGAATGAGAAAAAGAAAAAAAAATTACTTTAAATAAAGTTAGCAAGAAGAGTTTCAAAAAGAGAGAGTTCTAGATTTCTAAGAGTTTCAAAAAATAATAAAAATATATTTTAACAATCTTTTCACATACATTTTAAACACTAATATAATGCAACGCTCTTGCTCATAATTGCGCCAATTGTGATGCCATATTGAATGGAGAACACGCATAGAGAGGCACATGGTAATATCACTCTCTCCTTTTGAGCTATCTTGACCCATGAATGACAGCTTTGGACTTGTCCATTTGAGTCCCATCACTATTTATAACCGACCATCATCCACCGCTGGAAATTAATGGAACAAGAGTCCAAAAGCTGAATTAAAAAAGAGATGGAGGAGTTCAAGCTCACGTATTTAAGTAGCAATTGGCCATCGTTGGCATTGCGTGTGGGTTTAGTCTAAGAAACCGCTCTGAAATATAAATAACGTACCTCTCATAGCCCAACCATATTTAATGGTTAAAAGGGATGCCCAGCTACCATATGCAACTCGCGGAAGTAATAAAGTGTGAGAAACTATTGTAACGATCCACCTGTTCACACCAATTGGATCATCACACTTAAAAAAAAATCAATTGTACTTATCCATCTCACTTAACGGTTATAAATCATTCCACCCTTCCTAAATTATTCGATGTAGAACTAATTGGAGAAGCATCACAATCTACTCTCCTTAAAGGGGCGGCGTCCTTGTCATCAGAGACATATGATCGTATCCACCAGATAGTCTGAACTCTAGAGGTGTCAGGACTCTAGATGAGGACTCTAGAGGTGCTCCCTTCACAGGCTCAAGAGGTGTCTCCTTATTGATGTAACACTTTGCCTGTGTGGCACTTAGCTCTGTACTTTCGATTGGTGCGTGGCTTTGATACCATAATGTAATGATCCGACCCTGGATCCGCTTACCCACGAGCCCATTTCGTTAAAAGAAAGCAAGTCCATACTAACTTGGGCCATCATAGCCCAAAAAGGATCTAATTGGTACTTGTCCATCTCACTAAACTGATTACAAATCATTCCACTCTTCTAAATTATTCGATGTGAGACTAATTGGGAGGAGCATCACACCTATTATCACAAACTTTTGACCTAAAATCGTGCTGCATTCATGACATTTTTTTATATAAAATTAATTAAAATTAATAAAATAACTTATGCATCATGTATCATATAGGATAAGTGATAATTCATGTATGCCAATTATATCATCAATTTTAATTGATCATATGCTACGGGATATTATGAATATAATATTGAATATGATCGTAATGATTAAAAGTTTAAGAATTAAAATAAGTTTACAATTCATATATGCCAATTATGTCACTAATTTTATTGATCATATGTTACATGATGTTATGAATATAATATTGAATATGATTGTAATGATTAAAAGTTTGAGAATCAAAATAAGTTTACAATGAAAAAATTAAAGATCAAAATTTATTTTAATCTTCTGCAATTTATGCTTCACCTCATGAGCTAGGACTTTTTGGTTTCATCTTTTAAGAACACCAACTACCTAACTACTTTATGCAATTATTCTCGTTGCTTGAACTCCTTGCCCTCTTGGAGCAAATGCTAGTTCTATTATTATGATAGTATAAATTTCCATTAGTTATGGAAGAAACAAAAGAAGAGCGCAGTGAGAGTTACCTAAGGTTGTGGGGCCCAATGCTTGGAAAGAAGGCAACAAGACCTCTCCTTCCTCACCCACTTGCTCTCCCAAAGGCTAACCCGGTTGAGTCCCATCATTTTCGGTAGGGGTTCTTAATGTACCTTAACATCAACTCCATGGATAAGTTTAGATTTCTTAATTGTCTTCACATACTTGGTTATATCTCACCATGATCCATGTTTACAATTTCTTTCAACTCTCTCTAAAGAGAGAAATTTATACATGCTAAAAGAGGAACTATATACCCTCATATTGCATGGTAATAAATGGGAAAAGAAAAAATCACACAAAATCAAAAGAATGCCTTCTCGTGCATGTTCATGTGACGCAATGCTTAGTCCTTGTTTTGTTTAAACAAAACTAGGAGACATGTGTATGAATTGAATAAGAAGTGGTTCTTGATACAGAAATTGGAACCTAATTCTTTTTATTGATTGTGAACTGTGTAGTCTAGCTCCTCATTTTATTAAGCGAATATTAAGTACAAGATGGAGGTGGGAATGTATAAGGAGTCAAAGCAAGATAGGCTTAACATAAATTTTAGGATCCCATGAGCATCAACGGCTTTGCCAATGGAAATACGATCTCAAAATTCAAAAGAGAAGAATTTTTTGAGCAATGGCTAACAAGAAAGTGGATTTAGACAAATTTGAAGTTTCTTTTCTTTCAAAGATGCCATCAAGAAGCAAGGAGCGTAGATCTAAAACAAAACTTCATGAGTTGAAGATATATTATTTTCTTCGAAAACCCATAGGTGATGCAGATTCTGAGGTCTTGAGTTAATGTGCGAACATTTGTATAACAAGGACCACAATATTTTAAAAACGAGATTAGAAAAGATGGAAAGCTATCTTTAGAAAAGTGCTACAAAATGGGCAGCCTGAACTGATAGTTCCAACTCTTTTTTGAAAGCACCTCCCTTATATTAAGTTGATTACAAAGAGTCAATCAAGCAAAAAAACTCTTTGCTCTTTTAGAGAAAGTTGCTTTCTAAATTAGTTTATGATATGGGCAAAGGATTCTTTTTGATTTATAAATTTGTATAAAAAACTCATAGAATAGGTACTTTTGTTAAAAGATTTTTAAATAGAAGTATCAGTACACCTGAATGGGGTAACTAAGGAAAAAGATTTTTAAGGTCTAAGAGCTGATTATGTGGAGCCTAAGTTAAGGGTATGCCCAGCTTGATGCACCATCTACCTGCTCTCTAATTCTATAGATTAAAAATGAAAATATTTAGCTTGAGAATACCACCATAGAGATTAAGAAGTAGAGAGAAAAGAGGTTAATAAGGAGAGAGATATGGATCAGAAAAGAGGTTAACTTCCTTTCCTTCTCTCTTCCCCCCTGGTTAAGAAGGAAAGAGGTTAACAATAAAAAAAAAAGCCTTACGAAAATGGATCAGATACAATTCCTCGTTCAAGCTTAAGAAGGAGAGAGAGGATTTCCCTAAGGCTTTTTTTTTTCTTTATATCTGATCCATTTGCTAGGCATGCCATTAATCAACAAAGCAACGGAAGATAAAAATAAAAGTGCTCGAACCTGACCAGTCTACTTTGAGGAAACCTTCTCACTATAAGAAGAGAAAATAAAAAATTCCAGTTGATATCGTTAAAAGTTTTTCAAAGTTGATCTTGCACACTAGTTCTTTTGCATGAGATTTCTTGCAATGTAAAAGTATCTCATAAGCAGATAAAAATTCTCCATAATCGATCTACCTTTAATGAATATTGAGTAAGAGTTCTTGATCAAAGTAGAAAGAAAGGCAGCAAGCTTGTACGGCTATAAGTCAAAACTTTTGATAAGATTTTATAAAAACCGTTGAGGAGGCTTATTGGTCTAAAGTCCTTTACGGATAACAATTTATTTTTTTTAGGCACAAAAATTATATAAGCATAGTTTATCCTTGAGAGCTAAAGAAAACCATTATAAGTTATCCGACATAATTATAAGATTATCTTTAATAAGATCCTAAAATCTCTTAAAGAAAAAAAAAAGAAAAAGAAAAGCTATTCAGACGTGGCGCTTTAAATCCTTTAAGAGAGAAAACTACAGTTTTATCTCATATATAAAGAAAGAGGCACAACGAGGAAAAGTCAGGAGAGGACTCAAAGAACCAATTCCAAAGATCAATTTGCCAAAAAGCTTTTTAAAAAATTATGAAAGATAGAAGCAATTTCAGAAGAGCAGATCAACTCGTTGTCGTTCTAATCTAGAAAAAAAAAAAAAAAAATCAAGTTCTTCCTTTTCTAGCTGAAGCCATCATGTAGAAGAATAGAGCATTACTGTCACCCTTCTCGAGCTATAAGATTGTAGATTTCTCCTTAGCATAGATATTCTCATGTGTTTATTTTAGATTTTTCTTAGTCAAGATTTTTTTGATTAAAGAGTCGAAAGGATTCTTTTTTTTTCTCATTAGTGATATCAATATTTCTCAATAACTTAGTTTTAAGGATCTATTCATGGCACCCTTGTTGGCCGATCATGTCCTCATGGTTGCCCCCAAAAGTTTTAAGGTTAGATACCTATTGACCTACAAGATCTTTATCACTAGAGAGCTGCTTCTAATTGGCAATGACCATTTTTGCAATCTAAAGCAATAGATATATAGTTAGGTATGGAGTTCAGCAAAGCATACTAAAAGGAAGCAAGTAATTCCACTAAAAAAAAAGAGAAAAAAAATGAGAAATCTATCTAATCCGACAAGAGACTTCTCTACCACTGCTCGAAGTGAAATCACACCCTCTGAGTTCTAGGTCTAACAATCGGAGGCTAAAATAAAGTTATAAAAGGCAATTATCTATAATGCCTTAAGGGTTATCCTTTTTATCAAAAGAGTATTTAGTGACATTAAAATCTTGACTAATAGCTTATGGCTCAAAAACGGTCAAATGGAGCTTCTGGAACTTCTAAAAGAATGATTGCTCTCCATTGTTAAGGTCATACACAACAATAAAGAAATTTCCTTCTTACAAGCACAACATAGAAGCCTAATGGAAAGAAAAGAAGTTTCAACCTTTCAATTCAACTTAAGAGCTTAAAGTCATCAAGTTTTGAATCTAGTTATTTATATCAATCCATGTATGACATGTCTCGCTAATTAATTATTTCATATAGGACTAAAACTTACACATGATCCCCAACATATTCATGTTCATTACATTAGCATTGGTAAAAGATTCTTTAGCATATATAATTACAAACCGGAAACCAAGAAAATTCATGAAGAATATTTTGTGAATTAAAGTCCTACCAGCACAAACCTCTCCTCCTCCTCCTCATATTTAGACAGCACAGCTGGGTCCCAATCTATGAAGAACTACTGAAAAGAGCAGTTGCCACCGACACCAAGCTTTAGCTAGCCTGTTCAAATCAAGTGTTAAAACTAAACTAAAGGTGACCCCTAAGATGTACCAGCCTCAACCCTCCCTCTAGATTTGAGCATCAAGACATTGGCTTGGCCCAAAGTTGGACGTAATGAAAGCGACTCAAGAACTCTCTTCCTTGCATTATATAAAGCATGCCGTACGCAAAGCTGGCGATGAGAATGACTACCCTCCCTTCTCCTACAAGAAGTAAAAAATGGAGTGGCACAAGAGGCCACAGAAGTTGCGTCCCATGGCGTAATCAAGCTCCCATCCAGGTGGAAAAAAAACTCGAGCTGTCTCCACTGGGACTCACACGTTTCACTGAATCAGAGGGAAGAAGAAAAGTAAAAGCAAGGAAGGAAGACCTTAAGAGATGTGGCAACTGCTCCCTTTGAAATAAGGTTTCCGGGGATTCTAGAGCACGTAATAAGCGTCACCATCTCGTATTGAAAAGAATGGCTGAACTCTTTTGAAGTCTACCTCAGAACTAAACCCCATTGTATCATATTTCCTTTAACTGCTTGTTTAGAATTATGATAATTTTATAGGACACCATGACCAACCCCAATAATGCAATCCCAACATATATTAAACTACTATTTTCCATGCTAGAAGTTCAATACAGCAGTCTCAATCTCTTGAAGCTTGCCGGCTTCGTAAGCCCTAGAACTAACTGTTGGTGGATATGCAAGATAATATGATGGCTAACTCAATCAAGATCGAGTCTAGAGTTCAACTTTATATTCTTAAGACAAATTCGTTCCGCACTGGTACTTACGGATTTATGATGATTGTCTTTCAAGATACAATGGTCTTCTTCTGATAAAACCATCACTACTATTCACCAAAACAGCGAACCAAAAATGCTATACTCTCTTTAATTTAAAGTATGCAAATGCCTAAGAAGGAAATATTTTTCCGATGGATTCTTGAATGCATGTTGTATGTCCTATTTATAGGTTTTGAAGTGCCTCTTCGAAGCACTGCTTCGGAATAAATTGAAACCGATTTGATTTGATCGGTTGTGAAGGAAAAGACGTGAAGGAAGGGGCTTATCAGCCGATTCATAATTTTGATATGAAGATCATGCTGTTTCGATTGATCGGTATGTATTTATACGTCGTTTCAAGATTTGATCTGCCGATCAGCGATCGGATGCATATCTATATGCCGTTTCAAGATTTGATCTGCCGATCAGTGATCGAATGCGTATCTATACGCCGTTTCGATCTACTAATCGCTTCGATCAGGTGCGTGATCATATTGCCAAGCCATCTGGCCGAGCTATCTAACCGAACCATCTTGCTGAGCTATAGGCCGAACCATCTGTCCAAACTATAGGCCGAACCATCTCTCCAAGCTATCTAGCCAAACCATCTGTCCGAACCATCAGCCCGAACTATAGGTCGAACCATCTTGCTGAACCTACTGGTCAAGCTATCTTGCCGAACCAACTGGCCGAGCGATCTCGCCGAACCAACTGGCTGAACGATTTCGCCGAACCAACTGGCCGAACGATTTTGCCGAACTAATTGGTCGAGCTATCTCACCGAACCATCTGGTAATGCTCGCTGAGCTATCTGGCCGAACCATCAGCTCGAGCTATAGGCTGAACCATCTGTCCAAACGATCTTCCCAAGTTTCTGGCCCTTCACCCAATTGATCTTTGCATTTGATCTTTTCCCCTTATCCGATTGATCAACCAATCCAACGATGATTTAAACCCCTCATCGTATGATTATGAAAAAATTTAAGACTCATGCTCCTCGCGACGATACAAAATGTGCCTACAAAGTGCCCATTGCGCCATTCGTACATGCGTGTGCACGGGGGTAATACGTAGCATCACCCTCAAGCTCTCTACATAAGATGACTCCAAATACATAAGCATGGGAAAAGGTTTAATATAAGGTGTTTCTACCTTTTTAAAACTTTTTATGTGGGACTAAAAAGATGTCACCAATTTTTTATTCAAACTAATGGTATTAACCAAGGGTTAAAACAACTCAATTTTCAATGATCCCCCACATGAATAAAAATTAGACTTACATCAAATATCAACAAAGATTTATCCCCCACATAAATGATTTTTAATGCAAATGAATATGCAGACACTATAGAGAGTATAATGGAATGAGGTTGTATCAGGATAGGTAGCTTGTGGCTTTGAACCTTCCTTAGTGAGTTATTATATAGTTTACTTGTTAAAAAGTGAATATGATGTCTTGAACTTTTCAGCTTTTGATGTAAACCAAAACAATAGCAATCACACAACTTCTTTTTGAACATTCTTTTGGTTCTCATGGTTGTGTTCATTTTGGTCCTGAACAACTCATGGTTTCATGAGTGCTTTAGAGAATTAAAACCTTAAGATTCTCATAGAATTGGCTCAGTTCATACTTACATAGGTGATTCTTATTAAGAGTATCATACTATATCTCACATGATATTCATATCATAAGAATTATTAAAAGCAATGCTTATCCTAGTACTCTTGCAGGTAGCACTAATTATAGGAATGAGTAGGATTCGATATCCTTAGTGCTATGCAGATTTCTTCATAATTTAGTTGTCCCTTTTGAACTTAGATCTTGGAATCTTCAGTCAACTAGGTTGGATATCCATTATGAAGATTATTTTGTTATAGGTTTTAAACCCATTCCCCTCGATAAATAGGTTACTTGATCTCTTGGTAACTCCTTTATCAATGGATCCATTACGTTTTTCTTTGATTGAATATAATCAATAAAAATTATACCAATTTTAAGTAACTATTTAATGGTATTATGTCTATGATGTATATGTCTAGACTTATCATTATACATCTTATTCTGTGCTCTGTAAATTACCGATTGACTATCACAATGTATGCATATTGCAGACATAGGCTTTAGCCAACATAAAATATCTTCTAAAAGGTTTCGAAGCCATTCTACTTTTTCAGTAGCTTTTTCTAAAGCAATAAACTCAAATTCCATAGTGGATCGAGCTATACATGTTTGCTTAGAAGATTTTCATGACACAACACCTCCTCCTAAGGTGAATACATATCCACTAGTGGATTTTGTATCTTCTGTGTTAGATATTCAATTTGCATCATTGTATCCTTCTAGTACAACTAAATATCTTAAATAATGTAATCCATAACTTAGGGTATATCGCATATATCTTAATACCCTTATTAGAGCTGTCCAATGACTTGAACATGGATTACTAGTGAATCTGCTCAACTTATTGACATCATATGCTATGTCAGGACTAGTGCAATTTATGACATACATTAAACTGTCAATTATACGTAAATATTCCAACCGAGATATGGATTCTTCAGTACATTTAGCCAAATATAGATTAACATCTACAAGTGTTTTCATCGGACTAGTATCATACTTGTTAAACTTATTTAATATTTTCTCAATGTAATGAGATTGAGATAATATTATTTCTTCAGATGTTCTAGTAATTCGAATCCCTAGTATAACATATGTAACACCCATATTTTTTATGTCAAAATGTTTGATTAATATTTTCTTTGTCTATTTAAACATTTCAGTATTACTATCGATGATTAACAGGTCATCTACGTATAAGCAGATTATCACATACCCTTTAGGCAGGATTTTGGCATATATACATTTGTCACATTCATTTATTTTGAATCCATTTGATAACATGACATTATCAAATTTTATATGCCATTGCTTAGGAGCTTATTTTAATCTATATAAGGATTTAACAAGTCTACACACATTCTTTTCTTTTCCAGGAACAACAAACCCTTTTGGTTGTTCCATATAAATTTCTTCCTCTACTTCACCATTCAGAAATGCTATTTTAACATCCATTTGATGTATTTCAAGATTGTTAATGGATATAAAAACGATTAACATTCTTATAGATGTTATTCTACTTACTGATGAATAGGTATCAAAGAAGTCTATACCTTCTTTTTTGTTTGAAGCCCTTAGCCACTAATCTAGCTTTTTACTTGTCAATTGATCCATCAGCCTTTAACTTTTTTTAAAAAATTCACTTGCATCCTAGAGGTTTCATACCAGATGGCAAGCCTACCAACTCTCAGGTTTGATTGTGCATGATGGACTCAATTTTACTATTAATAGCTTCTTTCCAAAAGGGTGCTTCTGGGTTAGACATTCCCTCTTTGAATGTTTAAGATTTATTTTGTAACATATAAGTTACATAATCAGAACCAAAGGACTTTGTAACTTTTGGTCTCTTACTGCGTCTGGGTTCATCTTTAGGATATTTTTTCTGATGACTACTACTAGCAGTATTATCATAAGTTTTTTTATTTGAACTTATTTCTAATTTTTCTTTGCTTGAAATATATCTTCAAAGAATGATGCATTCTTTAATTCCATGATTGTATTTTTTGAATATCAGATATATCTGATTTATATACAAGAAAGCGATATATACTACTATTTTGTACATAACCGATAAAAATACAATCAACAGTTTTAAGTCCTATTTTGACTTTTTTGAGATTCGGAATAGCTACTTTAGCTAGACACCCCCAAACTTTTAAGTAATTGTAAGAATGTTTCTTTTCTTTCCATAACTCATATGGAGTAACATCCTTCTTCTTAAGAGAAATCTTATTAAGAATATGATTTGCAGAAAGAATTGCTTCTCCCCATAAATTCTGTGGTGTATCAAAATTTATTAACGTACCATTCATCATTTTTTTAATGTGTAGTTTTTGCATTCCGCAATTCCATTAGATTGAGGTGAATAAGGAGCCGTAGTTTGATGAATAATTTCATGCTCTTGACAGAATTCATCGAAAGGTGCATCATATTCTCCACCTCTATCACTCCTTATAGCCTTAATCTTTTTATCAAGTTGATTTTCAACTTTATTCTTATAACATTTAAATATATCTAAAGCCTCATTTTTAGACTTTAGTAGATACACATAGCAGTATCTTGTTGAATCATCAATAAATATTATAAAATATTTTTTTTATCTTTTTGAGTTTGAACTGACTTTAAATCACATAAATCATTGTGAATTAAGTCAAAAGGTTTAGTATTTCTTTTTACTGAAAGAAATGATGTTTTTGCTAAATTAGCTTCAATACATACTTTGCACTTGTAATATGGATCGATTGCATGATTAAGTAATAATTCTAATTTTATTAATTTTTATAATAAATTAAAATTTACATGTCCTAATCTATCATGTCATAAACAAGAAGAGTCAACCATATAAGCCGATGAGAAATTTTTATTCATTTCAAGGTTTCGGTGTATAGTCATTACATTTACCTTGAATAATCTATTATTCAAGTAACCCCTTTCAATAAATATCCCCCCTTAGTGAGTACAAATTTATTAGACTCAAAAATCATACTAAAGCCATGTTTGCTTAGGAGGAAGCCTAACACCAAATTTTTTCGAATATCTGGAACATGAAGTACATCATTCAATAGAAGTTCCTTTCCAGATGTCATCTTGAGCACTATGTGGCCAATTCCTTCTATATTAGATGTAGTAGAATTTTTTATAACCAGATTTCTGCCATTGATAGGAGTATATGATTAGAATATACTCTTATCAGAGCAGATATGTCTGGTAGCTTCAGTATCGATGTACCACTCATTGGCTTTGTCAACCATGTTTGCTTCAAACACAACAGCTGACAGCATCATCTCGGATACTTCTTGGGATAGGGTTTCAGTAATGTTGACTTCTTTCTTTTTCTCCTTGAAACAACAGTCCTTGAATTTGTGTTCTTGCTTTTCACAAACAAAGCACTTTTCCTTAAAGTTAAATTTCTTTGGATTGCCTTTTTTCTATTTAAAGCCTTCATCAGGAAACTTGTGTTTCTTCTTCCCTTCTATGAGGTTGGCCTTAGGCTCAACAGGTTATCCTCCCGTCTTCTTGTCATGGCTCTTATTGTCTTCCTCGATCCTCAGGCAAACAATAGATCTTCAAGTCCCATGTTCTTTAGCTTATGCTTCAGGTAATTTTTGAAGTCCTTCCATGATGGCAGTAGGTAGCTTCTCTATGATGGCAGCTACCAGGAATGACTCACTGAGAGACATTCTCTCTGCATGTATCTCATGCAGAATGATTTGGAGCTTTTGGACTTGCTCCATAACAGTTTTGTGATCGATCATTTTGTAGTATAAGAACCTTTCGGCCACAAACTTCTTATGTCCAGCATCCTCTATCTTGTACTTTTTATTTAGGGATGCCTATAACTCCTTGGCAGTAGCAATACTGCTGTACACATTGTACAGAGTATTATCCAAACCATTGAGGATGTAGTTCTTGCAAAGAAAGTCTGAATGCTTCCATGCTTCTATCGTATAAACCACTTGCTTGTTAGTCTCCCCTTCCTTCAGGACAAGTGGATCTTCATTCAGTACTTTGACTAGATTCAGAGTGATGAGGTAGAATAGTATCTTCTGTTGCCACCTCTTGAAGTCAGATCCGAAGAACTTCTCCAGTTTCTTAGCTTGAACGGATATAGGCATGGTAGCTATCTGCAACAGTACTTCCATGATAGGGGAATTTGTTTTAAGATTGTTGGTGGATATGCACTGGTGCTTATGGATTATGATGATTGTCTCCCAGGATACAATGGTCTTCTTCTGATGAAAGCAGTACTACTATTAACCAGAACAACAAACCAAGAATGATATACTCTCTTTAATTCAAAGTATGCAAATGCCTAAGGAGGAAATATTTTTTCGATGGATTCTGGAATGTATGTGGCATGTCCTATTTATAAGTTTTGAAGTGCCTCTTCGAAGCACCCTTTTGGGATAGATTGAAACCGATTTGATTTGATCGGTTGTGAAGGAAGAGACATGAAGGAAGAGGCTTATCGGCCGATTCGTAATTTTGATATGAAGATCACATTGTTTCAGGCTGATCGGTGCGTATTTATACATCGTTTCAAGATTTGATCTGCCGATCAGCGATCGGATGCGTATCTATACGCCGTTTCAAGATTTAATCTGCCGATCAACGATTAAATGCTCTGTACGTCGTTTTAATCTATTGATCACTCCGATTAGGTGCATGACTATATTGTCGAGCCATCTGGCCGAGCTATAGGCCGAACCATCTTGTCGAGCTATAGGTCGAACCATTTGTCCGAACTATAGGCCAAACCATCTCGCCAAGCTATTTGGCCTAACCATCTGTCCGAACCATCAGCCCGAGCTATAGGCCGAACCATCTTGCCGAGTTATCTCGCCGAACCTACTGACCGAGCTATCTTGCCGAACTAACTGGCCGAGCTATCTCATCAAACCATCTGATAACGCTCGCCGAGCTATCTAGCCGAACCATCAGCCCGAGCTCTCTGGCCCTTCACCCGATTGATCTTTGCATTTGATATTGTCCCCTTATCCGATTGATCAACCAATCCAACAATGATCCAAACCCCTCGTTGTATGATTATGAAAAAATTTAAGACTCCTCATGCTCTCGTGACGATGTGCACATGCAAAGTGCAAAATGCGGCTACGAAGCGCCCTTTGCACACGCGCGTACGCATCACCCTCAAGCTCTCTATATAAGATGAGCCCAAATACATAAGCATGAAAAGATGTTTCATATAAGGTGCTTCTATCTTTTTAAAACTTTTCATATGGGACTAAAAAGATGTCATCAATTTCTCATTCAAACTAATGCATATTAACCAAGGATTAAAACAACCCATTTTTCAACACTAACCACTTGAAAACTAACAATAATAATAAGGCAACCATCTTTAAGGGGACCAAATTTCTAAATTTCATTTGATCATATTCTGATAGATTAACCTAATACCATATAGATTAAGACTTTCTCTTAATTTTTCTTCTCTTTCTTATGGTTAAATTAAGCTCTATGCATATATTATGATCAACTTGCTCCTTCGGCTAGGTCAGACTAACAATCGAGAAAAATCTTCTCTCATCTGCTACCACGGCAACACTTTTTTTTTTTCATTGCTCATGAGCTGATACTTAATGCCAATCTTAAGAATTTTCAAGTAGACAGAACCGTGGATAGTGTCTTCCAATTAAACCTTTGAAGCTGATATGCATTTAATTAATAATCATATATCTGAGCTATCAATACTCTAGTCACGACTTTTTCATGGTACAATCCAATGCAACGCCATGATTGGTGATTAGAGCAATCTTATGAAAGATGGGTGCAGTTTCTTTAAGAGCTCCTTCGCTATTAAACAGGACACTAAGTGCTAATAATTAGCATTGTAATACCATTGCCATGTGCCATGGTTTCTTAACTCTAACTCTCTCAAGAGCAGCGAATTCAAACTGATCTGTGCTATCAAAAAGGTCATAAATGGAATCTAACTATTTAACTTATAGCTTACTCAAACATCCTGCATTGGTGACCATTGCATGACTTTATTAGGTGAATTTAGCCTCTTTAAGAGAGAAAACAAACATATATGGAAAGAGTACGCTGAACTTCATTAGATTCTAACTATTTAACTATTTAACTTATATGCAGCCAAAGCCTGTCTCATTACTTTTTTTCATTCTTGAATCCACATAAATCACAAATCATAAGAATGAAAAGATTCAGCGGCTTTGAGATTTATGTAGATCCAAGGATGAAAAGATTAAAGAGTGATTGGATTTGGAGCTTGGCGAAATCCAACTCTTTCTCTTTCACACATATACATATTCATGTATAGCTAAGCTTAAATCTAATCACCTCCTCCATTATTAGATTCTTACAAATCTCAAAACAAAAAAGCTATTCGTTAATCATCTTTTTTGACTTTTTTTTTAAGAGAGGCATTTATGACTCCTTTGGTTAAGTATAAGAGTAAAAGAATAGAGATGGCTTATATTCTTATTTTTTAATCAAAAGAATAGAGATATAACTCATATATCTATTCTTTAGTAAAAAAAGTATATGAGCAATAGAATAGGGATATGGCTCATATTCCTATTCTTCAGTTAAAAGAATAGGAATATAATTCATATCCTTATTCTTCATTAAAAAAGAATGAGTAATAGAATAAGGATATAACCCACATCTCTACTCTTTAGTTAAAAGAATAGAGATATAGCTCATATTATTATTCTTCGGTGCAACAAATATTATTTTACATGTAGTGTGTTATAAAAAAATAAGATGCATTTATAGAGATGGGGTAAACACGATAAATAATGATTAACGAATAATTTTTTATTTCAAGATCCGTATAATTTAAGGATAAAAAAGATAATTAGATTGACTTATACTATATATATATATATATATATATATATATATATATATATATATATATATATATATATATATATATATATATATATATATATATATATGTGTGTGTGTGTGTGTATGTAAAGAGAAAGCATATGATAGAGTATCTAGAGAAATAATATGATGGGTTTTAGAGAAAAAAAGGATTACCAAAAGTTACATAGAATTGATAAAAGATAAGTACGATAAAGCAATAACTATTGTTAAAACAACAATAGGAGAAACTAGTGAGTTTTCAATTACTGTAGGTTTACATCAAGGATCTACTTAAGTTCGTATCTTTTTGTATTAGTTATGGATGAATTAACTAAACATATTCAAATGATATCCCATGGTGTATGTTATTTGCAGATGATATAGTATTAATTGATGAAACTAAATCTGGAGTAAATGCTAAGCTAGAGATTTGGAGAGAGGCTTTAGAATCTAAAAGTTTTAAGATTAGTAGAACTAAAATTGAATACATGAAATATAATTTTAGTGGGAGTAGAAATACAAATGAAGAAACAGTGAAGATTGCAAGACAAGAAATATCAAGGAGTGAAAAATTTAAGTATTTGGAATCAATTATCCAGCAAGAAGGTAAAATAGGTAAAGATATGAATCATAAAGTTAAAGCATGATAGATTAAATGAAGGGGTGCTTTGAGAGTATTGTATGATCGACGCATCCCATTAAAATTAAAAAAAAATTCTATAAAACTGCTATTAGGCCAGCTATGCTCTATAGAACAGAATATTGAGCAATATTGAAATAATATGTAAATAAATTAAGTGTAACAGAAATGTAAAGGTTAAGTGGTATGTGATAAAACTTTAAAAGATAGAATTAGAAATAAATATATAAGAAAAATAATAGAAATAGCTCAAATTGAAGATAAAATAAGAGAAAATTAATTATGGTGGTTTGGCCATATACAACGTAGACATTTAGATGCTCTAATTAGAAAGAGTGATCTTTTAATAATCCATGGTAAAGATAAAGATAGAGGTAAGCCTAAACTAATATGGACAGAAATAATTAAAAAAAGATATAACTATTTGTAATTTGATTGTCGGCTTAGCCCTAAATAGAGTAGAGTCAAGGAAGCAGATTAATTCATATAGCCGACCCTATGTAGTTAAAAAAAAAAAGCTTAGATGAGTTAAATTTGTATATATATATATATATATATATATATATATATATATATATATATATATATATATATATATATATAAGTGAACATATATACATCTGTAGATATATGCGCATATGATTCACTTTTCTTCCTTGAGTACAATCCAAGAGGCTATTCTAGCGAGGCATGCTTCCAGATTTCTGTTGGACCCTCATTATTTCTGGAGTTCCGTCATGCGTGGCAGATACGGCGGATGGTCTTCTAGTTCGACTATCAGCTTCCCCCGGGGCTGCTCCTTCTTCTGGCGTGCGATCTGTCGGGCTGCTCCTACTGTTACGGATGATATCTACTGTATGATTGGGGATGGACTTCAGTTGATGTTTTTCAGGATACATGGATAATTGATCTCCCTCTATCTCGATGGCCGACTTTCTTCGTTCTGAAGTTGATCCCCCTCTGCATGTTTCTGCTTTGATCAGCCAGGGGAATGCTGGTTGGAATGCCTCTATAGTTCATCAGCTGTGTGGGACTGAGCTGGCACAAAGGATCCTTGCCATGCCTCTTTCCATTTCTGCAGGCCCGGATATTAGACTATGGCGTCGTTCCTGTCTTCCTTGCGCTCCCACTAGGGATCTGATTGCTCGTCTCCGACCTCCGACCTTGGGCCTTTGCGATGTTGCTTGGATTTGGCGTTTGCCAGTTCATCCTAGGATCCAGCTCTTTTGTGGAAGCTTAGATGTGATCGCCTACCTACCTGCTCCCTACTGGCCAGTCGGGGTCTTTCTATATTACCGCTCTGCCCGATATGTGGGATGCACAATGAATCGATTGATCATGTCATCTTCATGTGTTCTCGTGCGGCTCAGATTTGGCAGTTAACCCAGTTTACCCCTTGGTTGCTAGAGGATGGTCTACCCGGCTTTCTTTTTTGCATGCTATCCGGCTGGATACTCAGAGTGGTCCCTGCTTTCGGGGTGTTTTATTTGCCTATGCGGCTTATCATATTTGGCTGTCTCGAATCAGATTGTTTTTGCTGAGGAGACAGCCTCACCACAGGTGGTCATCCGCCGTGCTCTCTTTCATGCCCGTGAGTACGCTCACTATCATCATGGTATTCACATTGATGGGCCTGGTCACTGGGACTCCCCTGCTGCTTCGGCAGCGCTCCATTCTACGGTCTTTGTCTGTTGGGAGCCCCCACCCCTGGGTTACGTCAAAGTGAACTTTGATGGTTCTGTTTCTAATCATTCTGCTGGTTCTGGGTTTGTCATTCGTGGACCGGAGGGACAGTTACTTGCGGCTAGTGGTCATATTCTGTTGATATTTCGGTGCCTATGGCGGAGCTCCAGGCTGCCTGGAAGGGTATCACTCATGCCGTACGACAATTGGGATATCGCAGGTTGATGATTGAGGGAGACTCTCTTACAATTATCAGGTGGATAAGGCAGGACGAGATTTCTTCTTCTATTCTCAATCCTCTGATTAGACATATTAGAGTCTCCCTTCAGGCTACTACTGTCTTAGTAATTCGACACATTTACAGGGAAGCCAATACAGCGGCCGATTGGGTTGCATCTTTTGTTGTTAGCCATCCCGGTCAGTGGGATTGGCATGTTGGTATTCTTTATCCTGTTATTTTGCATCAAATTTTATACTCTAATATTTCGGATTTGACTCATGTCAGAGTAGTATGATCACTCGTTTATAATAATAAAAAAAAATATTCGTCAAGACTTAAAGGCATGAAGCGCATTGATTTTAAAAGTGATGTTATATATAATAATAGATTTAATCTTAGCCTCTCATCTCACTAAATTAAAGCATGATGCAGTATTCTCTGTGTCATCAACGTCATGATGACTAGGATGCGCATAACCATCCTTAATTATGGTAGGGACAACAGCATTTATTGTGAAATGAACAGCCACGTAGTGAACAGATATTCACGACCGGCTAAATCCGGCGAGGATATCCGACAACCAGAGCCGCGCCAATTCCGCTGTCGCCGGTCTTGACCTCAGCCAGCTACCCTTGTCCTGAATTGCTGGTCCCGAACGAAGTCAGCAAATTTATTCACATCTCTGTGGTGCCCACCAAAATATTAAAATACTTCTTATCGGATCTAAATTCCTTGTCGGATCCTCTTCCCTTCTTTCTATAAGAGCGGAGACCCCCTTCTCCCCCCCTCCACTCAGAGGCGAGCTTTTTAACTCGATTTCCATTCCGATGGCGGCCGAATCGCCGGCGGCCGGCCGCGGGTCCACCGCGATAGAGGACCTCCACGAGGACGTGCTGACAAGAACGCTCGGGCACCTCGACGGACCGGCGCTGGTGGCGGCGAGCTGCGCCACCGCCCGCCTCCGGTCGCTCTCCACCCAGCCCCACCTCTGGCGCGACATCTGCCTCGCCACCTGGCCCTCCCTCTGCCACCCCCGCCTCCTCCGCCTTCTCCCCTCCTTCCCCCACTCTCACCGCTCCTTCTTCTCCGATGCCCACCCTTTCCCCTCCCTCCGCCCGACCCCGGCCGCCGGCGGCGGCGGATGCGGCCGGCTCACGGAGCTCATCTCCGCCGTCGATCTCTACCACGACGGCGCCCCGATCTTCTCGCGTGTCGTGGAGACGGTAACCACCACTTCCTGGTTCCAAGGCGCGCCCTTTCGGATCGACGCCCTCGACCGGAAGGACCCAGAGGTGGCGGCGCCGGTGATCTCGCCGGCGGAGCTGACCCTTAGCTGGGTAATAATCGACCCGGCCGGACTCCGGGCGGTTAACGTTTCGAGCCGGCGGCCTGTGGCGGTGGACCGGCACTGGTACACGTGGGAGACCCTGGCCCGGTTCGCGACGGTTTTGGACGTGGGCGGTTCGCTTTACTCGGTCGAGGTGGTGGTCACCTGCGCGGAGGAGACGGGGCACGTTAGGGAGGTGAGCTTAACGGTTGAGGACATGAATGGGCTTTACTTGAATGGGAGGGACAGTTTGGGGATTTTGTTGCCGGCCTTGAAGGTGGGAGGAGTAGGGGAGGAACTGAAGGGGAAACGGAGAGGAGATACGGGAGGTTCGTTAGGGAGAAACGGCGGTGGAAGGAGCGGACGGCGAGGAGGGAGGGGTTGCGGGACATGTGCTGCATCGCCGTCGGGGTGTCGGTGCTCCTCACTTTCTTATCACTGGTGGCTTTCCGAAAATTATTATAAATAAAATCCAAGGAAGGAGTGGTATAGTGATTTTTTATTCATCGCCGGCCTGCCGGCTTGCACTGGCGATTGAGAGATCAAAAAATAAAGGCTTCACCGAAGAAAGCAATGCCAATTATATCCCAAACCATACGCCAGCATCAGGCAAGAAGTTCATGGATAGGATTCTTCAACCGTATCGATCCGATCTTGGACGTACATCAACTCTCTTTCTCATATCATCATGTACACATGGTTAAGAAGAGCTAATCTGGCCAGATGATAGCTTGGGAAGTTTTATGCTCCTTTTTAGGTCCTTTAAAATCTTCTCCTGGTCAAGTTAATATTTTTGCATGCTGAATGCTGGCTGATGCACAGCCTCATCATGCTAATTTGAGGAATAATATATGACCAAGTATGCATGTAATTAATTTTGCTTTGCTTATCGTTTTTAAACAAGTGAATACAATAAGTGACTTTGATTTATGGTAATTAATCTCATGGTTCAATAATTTGGACTTGCAAGCTCGCCAACTTGGTTGTCATATCACATGGTCTTGTTCTACCAAACCACTGATGTTAATTATTTTCTGGACTTTTAAAATAAAGGAGCTGACTTTCTGATGATGTTTCACCATCACTGTTTCGCACTGGTCAATTTTTCTTCAGGAAACAAAAAAGAAGGTATTCCTGGATTCTTAAGTATCGTACAACTCAAGCAAATTGAATGGGGCATGGAAGGTGGAAGGAGGGAGGGGAAAGAAAATAAAAGTTCCTAAGGTGGGAAGCAAAGGAGGAAGGCCAAGATGGAGGCAATGTTGGTGCTTTCTAGATGAGTGATTGCATACCATATCGTTTGATTGATCAGCCAAATGGATCAACAGAGCAGATCAGATGACAGTCTGAGAATTCAAAAGTTTTCAGCAATTTTCTAGAAGGATGATGGAAGGAAATGGAAGGAATCAAGAAGCAAAATATTCCAGGAATACAATACAATACAACTCTGAAATATGCGTGACTGTTGGAAGTGCTTAGATATCTTGGTGAAGTACTACTAATTTAGTATAAAGATAAGCTAATTTATGCCGAAATGAAACCAAAAGATTTCGTAGATGAGATAATTTGGTGAATGTACCTAACCATGTAAAGCAGTATAAACTTTACCATGTGGGCCTCCTCATGGCAGCGTCAGTCACAATATTCTATCAAAACTAAGGAGAGTTTTCTGATTATATTTGAATGGCACCAACTATTCATAACTTTTTCATGACCAATGAAATTGTCTTCGATATCTTGCCCTCGCATACAGTGGTGCAACTAAAAATATCTTTTAAACTATCACTCATCAAATAAGTTCGCCTAGATGAGGATGGCTATTATGTCTCCTCTAACTAAATTCTTAAACCGAGATCTTCCTTCCCAGGGAGCAGTGACCGTTCTAACCGATTGTTTTCTCAATAGCCCTTAAGATATGAAATTTATTTAGCCTTTCTTCTTAAAGACAAAAACTGACCAACTTCAGTTTTGGAAGGAAGAAGATGAAAGAACCTAAGAAAGAAAGAGGAAAAAAAAATTCATGCATCTGATCTTTTAAATTAGTCAAAAAGTGAACACAAGCTAACTTAATCACTGTAAATAAATTTGATGCTTCACATATTGATTGATAATCAGGAAACTACAGACTACAGTGATATTTAGAAAGCCTTTATCTACTTATTCTTTGATGTGACCGACCATAGACAGTGAAAAAAACACTAAATTTCTATTCAAGCGCTACATGAATCTATTTTGAGTAAATATCTAAATTCTAGTATCGTACATAGAAGAGTTAATTTGATGACAAACTAATCATCCCATGCTGAACGCCCCTCGATTCAATTTCTGAGATTTGGGCCAGAAGCTAACTGTTGAATGGCCCATACTTATGCCCTTTACTTCTTTTTGGCACAGTCCACAGCTAATCCTTAAGTAAATTTATAATACCCAAAATTTAGTCACATATAGATAGAAAAGAAAGTATTATATGCTTATAACCTTGTTACCTATTAACTTTTACTTAAGTTTTTGGGCCACATGGTTTCGACCTGCTAACAAAGTTAATTAGATCAACAGATAGGCTTGAGGTGTTATAAATGATATCAGAGCCAAACCGAGTATGCAAAAGTTGGCGGACATAAGAAAAGAGCTATCCGTAAGACGATTGGTGGAGTCCCGTCATGACTTAGAATCACCCTTGCAGCACCAACGATCCTACTTGGGATAAATTCTGACTAACTTGTGACATGCAATGAGAATGTTACATTATAAAAAGGGAAGATGTGATACACCAAATTTAGTCCCATATTGGATGAAAAAATGTTATATACTTATAACTCAAGTCCACTTGCTATCCATTAACTTCCATTCGAATTTTTAGGTTATATAGTTTTGGTCAACTAATGAAGTTAATTGGACATTCCGTCTAAAGTTGCTTGATTGTCCTCTTGACTAGTCATATATGAAGGAACAAGGTCCAATAATGATGTTGTTGCCAAATCACTTTCCTTGGACATCGAGCAAGAGTGAGGATCCAAAGGACGGTGAGGACGGATATGAAAATCACTAGTAGAAAAAGCATTTTTAGCGACCGCCATAAGTGGTCGCTAAAAGTTAAAAAGCAGTCGCTAATAGTTTTTAGCGACCGTTTAGCGACCGCCACATGCTGGCCGCCAGAAACTCGTCGCTAAAGACTTTTAGCGACTGCCAATGGCGGTCGCTATAGTATTGGCGACCGCTTGAGGGGGGCAAAATTTTACTATTAGCGATCGCCTGAAGGCCTTTAGCGACCGCCTAGGCGGTCGCTAATACTATATATTTTTTATTTTTTTATTTTTTATTTTCTGAATGTTAGCGACCGTCTGAACGCCTTTAGCAACCGCCTAGGCGGTCGCTAATACTATATATTTTTAATTTTAGCATTTTCTATTTTCTGTTCTGAAGAAGCAAAGGCGACGTCCTTTTAAGCCTTTTGCGACCGCCTAGGCGGTCGCTAATAGTGGATTTTGTTATTTTTCTAATTCGTTTTGTTTTTGATTATTGAATTTTTTTTTTTGTTTGGGTACCTGTACCTGTTTTACAAAATTATATAAACTAAATATTAAAATTAAATTGTACATACACAATAAAAGTATAAACTAAAAAAAATAATTTATCTATATTAATAATCTGCAACGTCTTTGATTTACAATCCCAAAAAAAAAAAAATCTAATACAATTTTCACAAAAAAAAAAAATAAAGAAAATAGTTGTCCCAATGCAGCACCAGTCAATCAACCTGAAACAAAAAATTAAATTTATTAGTCAATAAAATATAAATATAATTAAAGAAGAACAAATTGCAATTATCTTCACAAAGGCATTTCCAAGAAACAAGTTTCAGCATTTTAGAGAGCTACTTGTGGGTAAGTGAACTTAAGGACTTTTGAACACACTCTCATGTCTCCCAATTTGCAGTTCTAATTGTCTCTAAATATAGAATTATTAAGCTAATACTCAACTCATGGCACAATGGTTTCTTGAAAGATTATTAAAATTTTGTATTACCTACAGCACAGAAAGTAGTACTTTCACAAACATATAGGACCACAAACAAATTTTACATTACATAAGCTGCTACTTATGTTTACCCAGGAAGAAAGGAGGCAACATGTGTTCTAGCATTGATTTATCATAACTGATCTTTCATAACTTATCTAAATTCACAAGTACCATATATAATTAGCCTGGAGTTTACTTAGTTCTAACCGGCTTTGGATTAAACTACTGCCCCATACATGTTGGAATAGTGTTAGGATTAGTGTGTGATTGACGCAGCCGAGGACAAAGCTCATCATCATCCCTTCTAATCAGGGCCCAGCATGTCAAACACTTATGTGAGCTCGAAGTTAATCATTGTCCTTCGGGGCACTATCGGGTTAGGAAACATAAGATTTTGTACCACGGTTCCCATCTTCTCCCCTTCTAGCTTTTCTTTCAATTAAAAAAGAGTACCCTATATTTAGTCGAAGCCATATATAAGAAAGTGGTAAATTAAACCTAAACTAAATAACTGAACATTTATAATAATAATAATAAAAAACCTAAGTTGATCAAATTGCATCAGTTTGATATAAATTATAATAATAATAAAAAAAAACCTAAGTCTGAAGGGGCTAAAACCATCTGCAGCCAACCCAAGCCGCACACTACGACTATCCAAGGCAAAGTCCGGATGTTTCTTATCGAAATCCTTCCATGCCGGGGAGTCCACTGGGTGGGTTAACTTTTCATCCTCCCTACCATGCTCTGCATGCCATCGCATCAATTTAGAAATTTTAGATGACATAAAAAGCCTCTTTAGCCTTTGCTTGAGTGGAAAATATCGCACTTGCTTTACAGCGACAAGCTTCCCACGATTCGAAACACTTCGCGAATTACTCTGACAATTCTGACCAACCCCATCGTCCTTCCACCTTGAAGTTTTACACACAATACACGTATCGAGGTCGGCATTCTTATTTCTAAACAACATACAATTGTTTGGGCATGCATCGAAAGTCTCATATGTGAAGCCTAAGTTTTCAGTTAACTTGCGAGCATGGTAGTAGGACTCAACTAGCTTTGCACCGAATGGAAGCACTTTGTGCAATAGCTGGAGCAGCATGTCGAAGGACGTGTCCGTCCACTGATTCAAAGCCTTCAAGTGTAACAACTCGACAATAAAAGATAATTTACTGAAATTCGTACATCCAGGATACAATTCGATCTGCGCATCATCCAGAATTTCAAAATACCTTAATGCTTCTTCATCTGCACCCGAGCGAGGATTACTCCCACCCACCCTATCAGTCTCACAGCAACTGTCTTCGGGTGCTAACCCGCATGCAATATCATTTAGCATCACGATCATCGATCAACTGTCGTAACATCGACCTCCATCTCAACTCTTTTCTCTCTGCAATAAGGAACATAATCTTCCCCATGTCTAGTCCAATTCTTGTAATTCTTCAAAAACCCATTTAGAATTAAATGCTCTCGTACAATATCTCGTGTGTAGTAATAACGGTTCGCACATTTTCTACAGGGACAACTGATGTGCTCACTATCAAATCCATTGGTGAAGGCAATGAACTGCTTAATCCCCTCTATATATTCCATAGACGTCCTATTTGGCAAATCAATCCAACTCTTATCCATGTCGCTAAGTATTTCTGTGAAAGTATGAATAACTTGCTAGGCAATGCACGGACAAATAACTTGCTAGGCAATGCACGGACAAATAAATTAAAAAAAATGAAGATTAGTTTAAAAGAAAAAAGAGCAAAAACTTTGGTTAAAGTCTGCCTCACTAGCTTACTTGACCTCCTGTGTTCTGAAAAAAGAGGGATTAAATTCAAAATTAAAATCAAAAAATTAAATTCAAAATTAAATTCCACTTGCATATCTAAATATTTCCTGCCCTATCCCTGTACAAAGTGTCTTCAATTCCCTTGATAGGAAAAAAGATAAAGACAGCTACAACATCTATCAGACATTGGAAAACATAAATTTATCCCCATCCACAAAACAAGTAATCTTTCATTTACTTTTGCTTGACTTTGATGTATATTAACCTACAAAGAAAATTGGTAATTATAAAATCATGGATCTGCATGATACCTAAAACAGCATGACGTTGATCCAGAGCAAATTACTACATTTAATTTAATTCAAATGTTGAGCACATATGAAGTATGCAATGTCAATACTATGGTGTATTTAAACAACACCAAGGAAACAAATAATTTCAGCGATTTGTAGTTGGCAACTTGTCACATGGTGTTTACCATCTTGCTAGATACTAGTTAGGAAAGGGAAAATATAGAGACTCACCCTCACCCTAAAGATTATAAGCCTTGTTACACTAATACTCTAAGCAAACAAGGAGACAGAGTTTATCATCATGAACTAATATTAGTTTATCATCATGAACTAATATCTACTACAGTTATTCTTTTTTTTTTATTTTCTATACATTGTTGAAACTTATCTATTGAACACACTTGAACCTCTTCCATTAAAATACAATGGAACTTCAGAACATGTAATGCAAGAATCTTCCCTCAAAATGGTTCTAAATTACAAGTACAATATTCTAAGATGAAAAAAAATGTGAACATGAAATTTCTACCATTCATCATAGCTTTTATACAGCCAAAAATGGTAACTTTAGCAAACAAAATTGTCAAATCTATGATTTTCATAAAGCTTTCTTTTTAACTGATGTGCAGAGGGTATTACAATGATACTCAAGCAACAAAAAGATAGATGATAATAAAGCACTCGAACCATTGTGATAGGGCAATCAAAATCATACAAATTGCAGTGTGCATAGAAGAATGAAAGGAAACTGAGACTTGCATCAACTGATTCAGACCACAACATGACTACCATAAAAGAGTTAAAGTACCCAACTAGCAGAAAAGGTAACAGAAACCAGCCAGTCTTTCAAATACCCAAACAAAACATTAGGTGATGCCAAATATAAAAAATAATGTAAAAAAGACAAACTGAATCCAGAATCCTTTTAAAATGATGGAGAATAATAAGAAGAAACAGAAAAGGATGGATAAACAAGTTTAAAGAGAACACTACAGGATAACTGAGAGAATTCTGAAACAAAATCAAATCTCAATAAGCATATCGGAGATCTTGTGAAGGAAAAACATGTTAAACAGAAAGAGAAAGAGGAGATGAATCACATCAAAAGCGTGTACAAAAGACCAGATTAATGATTTGCCAAAATTCTTCCGCTTTTCAAAAATAACACAAACCAAACAACTCGTGAGATTTGGAGCACAAAGAAAAGGAGAAAAATGACGAAAACTTGAAAGAAATTGGATTTTGCCCACCAAGAATAAGGAAAAATCCAAAATCCAGTGGCTACAGAGCATTCCACGGGGGGAAAAAAAATCAGCCTTCAAGAAAAAGAATAAAAAAATAATTTTTTTCCCTCACAAACAGACCAGATGGGAAGATTGCTTCGCAGGAGGGAGTAGGAGAACCAAATACATATCTTCGACAAAAATCAAGATCTACAGGTCAACCAGATCTAACACCAAACCATTAATTTCTTGATTAAATGAGGAGAATTCCATTTTTAAATAAAGGACAAACAAGCGATCCGTGAAGGCGGAAAGAAAAAAAAAAAAAACCATGGATCCGCGGTGGATCTAAGAGATTCGGAAGAATGTTTAGTTGACAAGAAGAATTACTGTCGTTAATTAGAACTGTCAGGATGGAACCTTAACCTTGAGCTCCCCCTTCTTGGATTAGGGATCTTACCTTTCGGAGGAAGAGCGTTGCGAGAAGAAAGTGGGTGGAAGCCTAAAACCCTTGCCGCGGGGAGTTTTAAAGGTGGCGGGGAGGGTTCCGGCGTCCGGGGGTTGACGGCGGAGAGGAGCTCGCGGGGGTCGACGGAGTCTCAGATTTGCGGCGTGGGAGCGAGGGTTTTAATTAGGGCATCGACGGAATCCAGCTGATGAGTTAATAACAATCCGCCTTTAGCGACCGCTTGAGAGCGGTCGCTAAAAGTGCCTTCCGCGACCGTCCTAAAGCGGTCGCCCGATTTTTCCAATTTTTTCTATTTTCCGTGACCGCCTCAAGCGGTCGCTAAAGGTGCCTTCCGCGACGCCCTCAAGCGGTCGCCCGATTTTTCCTATTTTTTTTCCCGATTTTTTCCTATTTTCCGCGAGTCTTTAGCGACTGCCCTCAAGCGGTCGCTAAAGGTGCCTTCCGCGACCGCCCTCAAGCGGTCGTCCGATTTTTCCTATTTTCGCGACCGCCGTTAGCGACCGCCCTCAAGCGGTTGCTAAAGGTTCCTTCCGCGACCGCCTCAAGCGGTCGCTCGATTTTTTTTTGCGCCAAAACTCCGGCCTCTAGTTGTGAATCTTCAAACACCTCATTCCCAAGCAAGAATCCTGCAAGGAAGTTCCCAGGGCCCGGTTGCTCCGGTGGGGACCATCCGACGCTCAAATGAGTAACTCGAAAAATAGTTAGGAGTAATGGACTAAATGACTTAACCAAAACTTGAAGTTCATATCCCTTCTCTCATTATGAGCGAAGGTTCTTATACATGTCCGAAAGTCCTTTCATCTTTTTTTTTTTGAAAGGTTGTTGAATCCAAGACGTCATCGTCTGGTAGAGGATAAGCGGCAAGGCTGATAAGGACAGGTCGCAAACTATCCCTGAGTTTGTCAGGGGTAGCCTGGCTGCCATCTTCTTGTCAGGTGCGATGCCATAGATGGTAGGTGGATCTGGTCATATCGGACATGTACCATAACTGATAGTGGCCATGCAGGGTCGCAGGAGGTTGGTGGACCACGTGAAGGTTGCAAGAGGTTGGTGGATCATGTGGCATCTGCAGGTATCTGCTGAGCCACGTGAAAGCTAGGTGCCGAGGCCAAGAAAGACTCTGGAGTTTCTGTGCCAAGGCCGAGGGGATCCTGGAGTCCCTCGGCGCCGAGGCCGAGAGAGACCCTGGAGTCCCTCGGTGCCAACTTGATCTATCCAACCTTGGCTCGTCAGTCATTTGGTCTGTTAGCCCTAACGTTGTAGCTTGATCAGCCACATCAACTGTGTTTCCTTCAAATTTGCTTTGTTCTTTTTTCACAGCTTTCCTCCTCTTCTGTTTTGTTGCTTTTCATATATCAGTAGCATCACCGGAAGAATTGCAGTCCTCTAATTGAATTGCATTGTTTTCTTGGTTTTTGTGCTTGATTTAAATTTTTTCTCCCTTTATTTTCTTTCTAGTTTCAACAATGGTAGGAACTTGAAAGACACCTTAAAAATCTAATGTGGGCCTTTTCCTCTTTACTTCATCTTTGCTTTAATTTTAGGGGTGCTATGGGGAGGAATATCTTTCTTACTGCAAGACAAGCCATTCTCTACAGAGATAATAATCTCATTCCTGCTGCTGCTGCTCCTTTCTACGGGCTTAGCATTGAATAAATTTGGTTGCATCTTTTTGACCTGACATGGAGTTTAGGAAAAGTCTGAGCTACACTTGTCTTCCTGATAGGTAACTCACAAACATGCCAAGAAGATAAAAAAATCAGATAAAAGATCGCCTCCTTGGCCAACTTATCTTTCTACCCAACAGGATTTCCTTGTAACTTGAGGGCTTTCAAGTTGTGCAATGCAGAAAGTACCTATCATTTAGATGAACCATTAGCACCTTTCAAATTGAAGTAACAAGGTTGAGAATGATCAATCACTGGCCTTTAAGTCTGACCAATCCTCAATCAGATTGTTGCCCAGATATAAATTTTAGAGTTTGATATTCTGCGCCAATTAAGCTGGGAGATTCTGGGAAATTAAGCAAGGCACCATTGCAGGGAGCAAAGACTAACTAGGACTTGTTAAAAACAACTATAACACCAATAGCATGCATCTTACGGATTAGATATGTGAGAGTCCATGCTGGTGGTTCAACATTAACTATATAGTAGAAAGATCTTGTGTACTTATTTGATGTTGCTATTGCTTTTTAAATGTATTTGAATTTATAAGAACAATGTATTACAAAAACTCTTGGGCACTTATATGATGTTGTTGTTGCTTTTTAAATGTATTTGAATTTATAGGAACAATGTATTGCAAGAATTCTCTCACAAAGAAGTTGCATCACCATGGTGATTGATGATATTGATCCTCAAGAGAGAAAAAAAAAGATAAAAAGGCCAAAGAGGATATGTAACATCGAAACTAGGTGGGTTAAAAACTCAAGCAAAAATTAATTAATAGTAGATGAATTTTAGTTATAAGCAAAGGAACTGAAGGAGCGGTTTCTGCCTCACGACATGTCATGAAATGCAAGACTAAGGTTGAAGAGATTGAGGCAGACGGGGTCTGTACGAGACTACGTCAAAGACTTTAGCTCCCTGATGCTGGATATTCATAACATGTTCAAGGAGGACAAGCTCTTCAAATATTTTATGTTTGGTTTGCAGGGTTGGGCGCAGATGGAACTCAGAAGACAGAGAGTCAGGGACAACCCATCGGTGATGGCGGCCATCGAAGGCCTCGCTGACTTCTGAGTTCACTCCACCCCCTACGGTGAGAGGAAAGCCGTGGCCTTCAAGAAGAACCTTCTCAAGGCAGAGAAGAACAAGGCAAAGACTGCGACCCAAAAAAAGACGGAGGTAAACAATGCTACAAAAGATCTCAAGCAAATGAAGCAAGGTGGATGCTTCATATGCGGAGGTCTCCATTTAGCATGGGATCAGTGTTCGAAGAGAGCGAAGGTGGAACGCTTTGATACTTCTTGTCACAGGGGTTAGAAAACTTTGGATTTTTTTTTTTTTTTCAATTTTTTACCCTTGTGCTGCGCTTTAGTCCCCGTCCAAGTCAGCCTACCCCCTCGGCGCCTTCCTCGCTCCCTCGAACTGCTTAGGTTCTGGTACTCGGACTTAATTTGGATGTAGAGGCTTCCTCGGGTAGATGTTGCCGAATGGAGACCCTTCTCAACAAGGCTAGTTCATCCTCGATCCATCGCTTGCATCTTGGCCGACCACTCGGCCAGCAAATCGTTTAGTCCAGACCGTTGTTAATGCTCCAACCAGCTCTCCACGTTGGCGTTGCCCACAGGACATCCCTCCGCTCCCCGTGCTCCATAGTCATGGATACGAGATCCCTGAAATCTCCACCAGGGTTCTCATCCACCAGCTCTTCCAATCTTGTGAGTCTATCATGGACCTCTGCAAGTGTCATCTTGCAGCTTTGCTTTGCGGGCATACAAGTTGCGCCCCTTCGCTTGCCTTAGAACCAAGGCTTCAACGTGGCTTTGACTCCACTTATCACAGGGATTAGAAAATTTAGATTTTTTTTTTTTTTTTTTTTTTCGATTTCTTACCCTTGTGCGGCGCTTGAGACCCCGTCCCAAGCCAGCCTACCCCTTTGTGCCTTCCTCGCTCCCAGGAAGTTTTGGTAATCTCGATTTTAAGATGTTTACGAAAGCGAGATGAGGATTAAATTATATATTTTTATTTAGCAATTTATGCTATATTAATTTAAAAAAAAATAATTAAGAAATTAAGAAATTTCGTCCAATGTCTTGAACTCCGCTAACACCATCTTAGAATCATCAAATCCCTTTGATCACCATTTTTTCGTTCTCCAACATATAATAAATACGAATGAGTGGACGTTTTTGATTTGGGTTGAGATTACACAACTAGTTTTTATTCACTTTGTATTCTAACTCATGAGATAAAGTAAAGATGAAGGAGAAAACTCTCTATGGTTGATAACAATCATCGTATGTTATTTTTTGTCTCGTGAATCTTATATCTAAGAGAATAATAATTACCATCCTTTTAATTAATTAATTAATTAATTAAAAATTAAAAATAACTTCTAACTCATGAAAATTACTTTAATGTATATCTATCCAACAACGAATTATTGGTTTGTTTTGATATATTTATCGTGGGATCACGATCACATATATTTCTCCAACAACAAAATAACTTCTACATGGACTCTCCTTATGAACATGCCTATGATTTGTTCCTAGCATACGGTATATTTTTAATTTAAAATATTTTTAAATAATTATATTATTCAAAATAGAAATTAATCTAATTAATTTCTGTGTGTAAATTAATTTAGAATTCTCAATTCCAAATTAATAACTCATTCCAACATATCATAAAGTTCACATAATTTAATGGAGCCGTCCAAAAGAATTATGGACATTATAATTTTAAGCTTTAATAATTTTGATATTTAATTAACACCTTAATTAAAATATTAAAATTATTATTTCCAAATTACTTCGCTAAAAATTTAGAACTGCACTCTCAAAATTATAAAATTAATTATATTCAAAAAGATTTGAATTGTCCATACATATAAATCAATCCTAGCATTTTTTGTTAACCTCTTTAATTATATCTTTATCCATTAATTATATCTTTATTCATAAGTACCATTGATTCTATAATGAATATATTTATGATCCAATCATAAATTGAGCCCTCTTATTATTCAAGCCCCATCTACTTCTTTTGAAGGAATGGATTTCATCTTATATATTAATATCTCCAGCTACTTTGTTAAAATTTGACACTATGTTTCTATGTCATCATCCGACATGTCAAAAAACTATAATACAATAAATAGGAATATATTAATTACTCAGAATTAAGATCGATTCATATATGACCATTATTGATTAATTTTGAATGCTCTATTTTAACAACGAAATTTATTAGAGATTCATAATTAATCACGTTTCAGTCTTATATAATTAAATTATATAAAGCGCTTTTATTTTGATAATCTCATTATCAATAATTTGGATAAGATCGTTTCATTCAGAATATAATAAACTGCACTAGTAATTTTAAATTAAAGATCCCAACTTTAATTTATAATTATGGACAAATTTAGATTATTTTACTTTAAATATTATCCTCTGTATATAACACTTATATACAATATTTAAAGTCACATTTAAATAATTCAGGGATTTTTGATATTTGTAAAGCATCAAAATATGCATGGAAACATAATATTAAAAAATTTATCAAATTATTCAGTAAAATAATAAATGTCATTTATTTATGAGCACATATCCCAACAATCTTCTACTTGCCCTAAAGCAAATGAGACATGTCTCTAAGTCCCATCCCTTTAAGATGTAGCTCAAAATCCTGAGCCGATAATGTCTTAGTGAACATATCAACTATATTGTTCGCAGATGTGATCTTCTCAACTGAAACATCTTCTTTACTGATAATTTCTCTCATAAGATAAAATTTTCTCTTTATATGCTTTCCTTTATGGTGGTTTCTGACATTGGCTACTGCTCTGCTACATATTCAGCCTCCATGGTTGAGTCAACAATGCAGGTTTGCTCGATGCTTCTCCATATAATGGCTTCTTCTTCCAAAGTAAACACCGCTCCAGAGGTAGACTTTCGAGAGTTTCTATCTGATTAAAAATCAGAATCTGTATATCCAACAGGAATCATATCCTTACTGAAATATACCAGCATATAGTTTATTGTTCTTCTCATATATTTGAGAATATGCTTGACCGTAACCCAGTGATCCAATCTTGGATTTGACTGGTATTGGCTAACCATTCCCACTACAAAGCATATGTCGGGTCTTGTACACAACATTGCCTACATCATACTACCAACTGTCGAAGCATAGGGAATCCATCTCATATCTTCCTTCTCTTGCGATATTTTAAAATACTGCTCTTTAGAAAGATGAATTTTACGTCGAGTAGGTAAATTATTTTTTTAGAGTTTTCGCAAGTTCGATCAAGGCACACGATTTATTTTAACCAATTTTTCCTCCTGGATTCCTGGACGAAACTGCACGCACGTCAGGATCCCACGTCATGCATCATCCTTTTGTCGTGAAATTAATGTCTTCATGCATCCTTAAATCCTCACCCAGCCAGCACATCCATGAGCACGTTTCCCTGAGAGGACGATCCACGAAGCTGGAGCAGCTTCATTCCTAGACCACCACCAGATCCGTCCGGTTCTTGTGAGACGGTGAGGAAAGGGGATGGGAATAAGAAGAGGAGAGAGGATTGAAAAAAAAAAAAAAAGAATATCTTCTCTTTTTAAGCGAGATCAGATACGTGAAGAAAGATGATGAAGAAAAATAGATGGATATAGAAGAAAAGAGAATACCTTTATTTTTTCTTAGTCTATCCGTTACATCCAAAAAGAGCCTTAAATAATCATTCATCTTGGATGATAAAACTTCTCCGTGCCATCTGCAATTAGGTTATTAAACATTTTCTAAATAATTAGGTTATTAAATATTTTCTAAAAAAACTCCCTTTTAATCCATGCAAGAAAGCACTCATACCCGAGTTCATGTACACCCATGACTTACATGCTTCTATTCTTGGGTCACAAGCCGATCCAAATGATTTAGAAACATGAAAACTTATGTAGTCTAAGCTTTTAAACCTATGTGACTTATCTATACTTTAGATGTATCATACCTGAGCTTACAAAGCCTTTGTCGCGGGATATAACCCTGTTGCACTCACCCGCCCCACACAAGGAATAGCCACGAAAACTCACTTTTCTTAACTACTAACCCTCCCTAGTGTGATAGTTTCTCTCTCCGTAGAGAACTGTACTCGAGGATACAAGACTCACCTTAGCTTTACAATCTCCAATGCACACCCTGGCCAATGCACTATCTAGCCCCTACGCACATGCCCAAACTGCGCACCTAGGCGGTTGTGCGCCCATGCTCCCACCTGGTTGGCTGGATCGTATGCGCATGGTCCGCCTGACCAATTGCCACACGATCACCCAGGCTAGCAGCGCCTTCAGCTTCAGCCTGCCCTGTGCCACGTGCGATCATTCACATATCTAGTGAAACTCATATGCCCTCCTCACCTGTGCACATGGCCACTCCTTGGCCATGGTTCGGCCAACCCTCGGCCTAGTCCCACTAGTTTGCGCAGCCTTGCCCCACGCCCAATTGCACTGCCTTGCCCCAATGATCGATCAGCCCTATTCGACCTCACAATTGAGCCCCAATTGAACACCTTTGGCTCGTTGCTCTTGCCCAGCAAGAAGCGCGCCTACGCACGCCCATTCGACTAAGTGCCCCATCTAGGCTCTTCGCATGCACCTGCCCTGTGGAGTCGGTTGACCTCCGCACTGCTTGCCTGTGCATCATGTGCATGCTGTGCTATGCCTATGCATCATGTTCGTGCTATGCCATGCATCGCTGCATTCGCTTGGTCTTGGCTTGGTGCGCATGACGCTTACGCGTCACACGACCAAGAGCACACCTCCGTGCACCGCAATTGCAGCTTGGCACCCTCTTTCCAAAGCTGATCATCCAATCAACCTCGCTGGCCAACATCTTGCTAACTGGCTCCAAGTTGCGCGGACCCCCCCTCTACGCGAAGCGCATGCCCTCTTGATGTGGTTGATCAAGCCACGTTAGGGCTAACGGATCAAGTAGCTGACAGAGCCTCGACCTCAGACTTCAGAGTCCCTCTTAGCCTCGGCCCTCAAGATCCTCCTCGGCCTCGGACTCTGGGGTCCCCCTTTAGCCTCGGACCTCGGGATCCCCTTGGCTCGGCATCTGCAACCGCCACGTGGCCCATCAATCACCTACAACCGTCACATGGCCCATCAACCACCTGCGACCGTGCATGGCTACCATCAGTTACGGTGCACGTCTGACATGGCCAGGCTCACCTATCATCTGTGGCGCTGTGCCTGGCAGGGAGCTGGCAGGCAGGACAACCCCTGATAAGATCAGCGATGGTTGTGACCTATCCCTGTCAGCCTTGCCGCTTATCCTCTGCAAGACAATGATGTTTTGGATGCAGCAACCTTCCAAAAAGAGGGTAATAGGGACTTTCGAACAGGTATAAGAACCTTCGCTCACACAAGAGAAGGGATCTGAACTTTAAGTTCATCATTCATTATTGTTTTTCAAGTTTTCTTACTTGAGCATCGGAGGGTCCCCACCGAAACAATCGATCTTCGGAGACTTTCTTGCAGGATTCCCATCCGAGAAGGAGATTTCAGGAAATTCCTAGAATCGTCTTCGTCGTTTCTGAGACTAACATCCTTCTCGACATTCAAGGAGGTGATTTGCCAGCAACAGATTAGCACGCCAGAAAGAAAAAGAAGAGATGAGGAGATAGAAAGCTTCAAAGTAGCAGCTACATGCCTCCACTCCCTTGAGAGAGCATAAAGATGATGGTGACACACGATCGAGAGATTTCCACCAGTTACACCGAGGGGGCATCTGTTAGAAATGTGTCCCAAAGCCAATCGTCTAGACTGTAGACGGTTATGCTCATTGTAATTGTATAAGACTTTATAATAATAATAAAAATTTAGTCGTTCATCACATTTAGATTTTCTGTAGCTCTTGTGTGATGGAGTCCTTAAAACTACCTTGCATTCGATATAGAGAGGATATATCGAGTAGTTCTTAAAACTGTTTGCAACCAAAAGATACATTGTTATAGGATAACAACATATCAAGTATAGGTTGATGTATGTCATATAAGTTGGTTGTCCTCTTAACCAAGGAGTATGGAGGCACTAATATGGCATACTGTGAAATGTATGATATTTTATTAAACGTGACACACCTATGGGCTTTCTTCTGCCAAGGGTTGCTCACGAAAGAATATGGATAAATGTCCCTCAAACCTGAGATCATCATGGTAGCTTGCGAGTAACTCACTGTGCTTTAGTGTGGGACTACCTAGATTTCTAATCTAGTGACAAAAGGTATTTGGGTACAATCAAGTATTTGTGGAGCAATGGTGGATCTAGATGGGATTGACCCCTCCAAATAGTTTGGAGTAAATATCTTACTATGTCTCAACTTAGCAAAACCTTGGCTAGGGTAGTTCTTATGAAGAGTCACAGGACTTGTAAGGTTGAGGCACATTATGAATATACTGATTAAGGGTTGGCAGTTAAACCCTAAGTCATCCTAAGCATTATGAGGTCAAAAGGATGAATTATATGGTAACCATATGTTAGAGGATTTAAATTATTCTTTGTAATCTTCGACCTATCCGGACGTTGGGTGTCATTGCTAGATGGCAACTTCGATTGGTGCTAGAAATATTTTGGTACTACCAGCTTAGTGTTCGAACCTATGGGGTCACACACCATAGGGGTTTTCTTTCTGATTTAAAGGCTGATCGATGATTGAGTTAAGCCAAATATTTTGGTTTAAGGTCCAATTGGATTGGACTTAACCATGAACTCTTTCTTTCCTTTTATTGCATTCGAATTTAAATTTTCTGAAATTAGTCTTGAGTTTAAAATGACGAGTTCAGTCGCAAATTTAAGGAAGCCCAGCCAGAGAAAATCCTTCAAAAGTTGAAGGAATCCTTCGACACACCAGATGATGTTGAAAGGTCCATCTATAATGCACGGATGCATTATGGAGCCTCGGTCACTGATCATGTATTGTACATGATCGAGATGATTGAGCACTTGGGCAAACTCGATTATCCCTTACATGAACAACTTGAGAAAGATACGGTACTGAACTCCCTGCCCCCTTTCTATCTCGACTTTTTCGATCATTATAAAATGAATAAGTCTGCAGTAAACTACCATGGTCTACTTTGTTTACTGTAGACTTATGAGAAAGATCACCAGCTCAATAAAGGGGTGGTGAATTTAGTAGGAGGTTCTATAGGAGATCGTCATCCCTTTAAGAAAAGGAAAAAGAAAAAGAAAATTAAAAAGAAGGTATAAAATGCTGGGACCAGTCATGCTAAAAAGGTTAAAGCTGATCAGAGTATAACGGAGTACTTCTTTTACAAGAAGCAGAGTCATTGAAAGATGAACTATCCTCTTTATATTGCATCCCTTGACCCGAATAGGTTCCAAGAAGATGAAACAACAAGGAAATATTGAATAAGGTATTTATATGATAATGCCTTGTAATTTCTTTATCTATGATACTACTAATTGGGTATTGGATACTGAAAGTCCAATTCACATATGCAATTTTTTTGCAGGGATTTCAAGTTAGTAGGAGATTCGAGGACGGCGAGAGATTCTTAAACATGGAAAATGGAAGCCAAGTTCCAGTCCTGGCATTGGGAATCGTCAAACTTGTTTTCGAGTCTTATACAATAGTTCTAAATGAATATCATTATTGCCCATCTTTCATTTTAAATGTCATTTCTGTAGGCCAATTGGCCATGTCTGGTTATGAACTATCAATAAAAATGATATTTATAAAATCATTATGAATGGTTCTGTTGTGATGAATGGATATATGAGTAATGGCATATATGTACATTCCGACATGTTAGTGTAATGAATACATCTAGCAAATGCCCTAGGATAAACGATATCAGTAATGCTTACCTTTAGCACTGCTGGTTAGGTCATATTAACAAGAACAGGATAAACAGGTTGAGACAAGAAGGTCTACTTGAGGTTAATGATTTTGAATCATTACCAACCCGTGAATCTTGTCTTCTGGGTAAAATGATCAAATCATCTTTTAGTGGAAAAGGTGAATGGGCCAATGAAATTCTAAGTCTGGTACATACCAATGTATGTAGACCTATGAATGTCTGTGCTAGGGATGGGTATAATTATTTCATTACGTTTACAGACGATCTTTCGATGTATGGTTATATATTCTTGATAAGACATAAGTCTGAATCGTTTGAAATGTTCAAATGATATCGTAATGAAGTAAAAAAATAAATTGAAAAGTTTAACAAAATCCTTCGATCAGATCGAGGTGGTGAATATCTTTCTGAGTTTCTGACATATCTTAAGGAGAATGAGATTCTCTCTCAATGGACACATCCAGGGATACCTTAGTTAAATAGAGTGTCTGAAAGGAGGAATCGAACCCTGTTAGACATGGTTCAGTCTATGATGGGCTTTGCTTCTCTACCAATCTCCTTTCGGGGTTATGCTCTAGAGTCAGCGTGTTACCTTTTAAATAAGGTTCCGAGTAAGTTCATTAACAAAACACCATATAGATATGGACTGGGCATAAGCCGATACTCTCACACCTTTGAGTCTGGGGCTGCCCAGCTTATGTTAAACATTTGGAAATAGATAAGCTTGGACCTAGGTCTGATCGGTGCCTATTTGTAGGGTATCCAAAAGAGTCTAAGGGGTATTACTTTTACTTACCTGAAGAACAAAAGTTGTTCGTCAGTCTTAGGGCTATCTTTTTGTAAAAAAAGTTCCTTAGTGAAGAAATTGGAGCCACTAAGGTTGAACTTAGTGAAGTTCAA
>UESW01004155.1:704457-754083 GCA_900491605.1 Calamus simplicifolius
CCCTTCTCAACAAGGCTAGTTCATCCTCGATCCATCGCTTGCATCTTGGCCGACCACTCGGCCAGCAAATCGTTTAGTCCAGACCGTTGTTAATGCTCCAGCCAGCTCTCCACGTTGGCGTTGCCCACAGGACATCCCTCCGCTCCCCGTGCTCCATAGTCATGGATACGAGATCCCTGAAATCTCCACCAGGGTTCTCATCCACCAGCTCTTCCAATCTTGTGAGTCTATCATGGACCTCTGCAAGTGTCATCTTGCAGCTTTGCTTTGCGGGCATACAAGTTGCGCTTCTTTCCGATCCCCTTCGCTTGCCTTAGAACCAAGGCTTCAACGTGGCTTTGACTCCACTTATCACAGGGATCAGAAAATTTAGATTTTTTTTTTTTTTTTTCGATTTCTTACCCTTGTGCGGCGCTTGAGACCCCGTCCCAAGCCAGCCTATACCCCCTTGGTGCCTTCCTCGCTCCCAGGAAGTTTTGGTAATCTCGAGTTTAAGATGTTTACGAAAGCGCGAGATGAGGATTAAATTATATATTTTAAAAAAATTTATTTAGCAATTTATGCTATATTAATTTAATAAAAAAATAATAAATAAATTAAGAAATTGATCTTTCATCAAATGTCTTGAACTCAGCTAACACCATCTTAGAATCATCACATCCCTTTGATCACCATTTTTTCGTTCTCCAACATATAATAAACACGAATGAGTGGACGTTTTTGATTTGGGTTGAGATTGCACAACCAGTTTTTATTCACTTTGTATTCTAACTCATGAGATAAAGTAAAGATGAAGGAGAAAACTCTCTATGGTTGATAACAATCATCGTATGTTATTTTTTGTCTAGTGAATCTTATATTCTAAGAGAATAATAACTACCATCCTTTTTAATTAATTAATTAAAAATTAAAAATAACTTCTAACTCATGAAAATTACTTTAATGTATATCTATCCAACAACGAATTGTTGGTTTGTTTTGATATATTTATCGTGGGATCACGATCCCATATATTTCTCCAACAACAAAATAACTTCTACATGGACTCTCCTTATGAACATGCCTATGATTTGTTCCTAGCATACCGTATATTTTTAATTTAAAATATTTTAAATAATTATATTATTCAAAATAGAAATTAATCTAATTAATTTCTGTGTGTAAATTAATTTAGAATTCTCAATTCCAAATTAATAACTCATTCCAACATATCATAAAGTTCACATAATTTAATGGAGCCGTCCAAAAAAATTATGGACATTATAATTTTAAGCTTCAATAATTTTGATATTTAATTAACACCTTAATTAAATATTAAATTATTTCCAAATTACTTCGCTAAAAATTTAGAACTGCACTCTCAAAATTATAAAATTAATTATATTCAAAAAGATTTGAATTGTCCATACATATAAATCAATCCTAGCATTTTTCGTTAACCTCTTTAATTATATGTTTATCCATTAATTATATCTTTATTCATAAGTACCATTGATTCTATAATGAATAATATATTATGATCCAATCATAAATTGAGCCCTCTTATTATTCAAGCCCCATCTACTTCTTTTGAAGGAATGGATTTCATCTTATATATTAATCTCCAGCTACTTTGTTAATATTTCCAATACATCAAAATTTGACACTATGTTTCTATGTCATCATCGGCATGTCAAAAAAATATAATACAATAAATAGAAATATATTAATTACTCAGAATTAAGATCGATTCATATATGACCATCATTGATTAATTTTGAATGCTCTATTTTAACAACGAAATTTATTAGAGATTCATAATTAATCACGTTTCAGTCTATATAATCAAATTATATAAAGCACTTTTATTTCGATAATCTCATTATCAATAATTTGGATAAGATCGTTTCATTCAGAATATAATAAACTGCACTAGTAATTTTAAATTAAAGATCTAAACTTTAATTTATAATTACGGACAAATTTAGATTATTTTACTTTAAATATTATCCTTTGTATATAACACTTATATACAATATTTAAAGTCAATTTAAATAATTCAGGGATTTTTGATATTTGTAAAGCATCAAAATATGCATGGAAACATAATATTAAAAAATTTATCAAATTATTCAGCAAAATAATAAATGTCATTATTTATGAGCACATATCCCAACAATCTTCTACTTGCCCTAAAGCAAATGAGACATGTCTCTAAGTCCCATCCCTCAAGATGTAGCTCAAAATCCTGAGCCGATAATGTCTTAGTGAACATATCAACTATATTGTTCGTAGATGTGATCTTTTCAACTGAAACATCTCCTTTACTGATAATTTCTCTCATAAGATAAATTTTCTCTTTATATGCTTTCCTTTATGGTGGTTTCTGACATTGGCTACTGCTCCACTGTTATCATAGTAGAGTCTAACTGGTTCATGCATATCTGGAATAACTTCTATATCTTTTAAGAATTTCGAAGCTAGACTGCCTCTTTAGCTGCTTTACAAGCTGCTACATATTCAGCCTCCATGGTTGAGTCAACAATGCAGGTTTGCTCGATGCTTCTCCATATAATGGCTCCTTCTTCCAAAGTAAACACCGCTCCAAAGGTAGACTTTCGAGAGTCTCTATCTGATTAAAATCAGAATCTGTATATCCAACAGGAATCATATCCCTACTGAAATATACCAGCATATAGTTTCTTGTTCTTCTCAGATATTTGAGAATATGCTTGACCACAACCCAGTGATCCAATCCTGGGTTTGACTGGTATCGGCTAACCATTCCCACTGCAAAGCATATATCGGGTCTTGTACATAACATTGCATACATCATACTACCAACTGCCGAAGCATAGGGAATCCATCTCATATCTTTCTCCTCTTGCAGTGTTTTAGGACACTGCTCTTTAGAAAGATGAACTCCATATTGAGTAGGTAAATTATCTTTTTTAGAGTTTTGCATCGCAAATCTGACAAACACCTTGTCAATATACGATGCTTGAGACAACGCTAAAAGCTTATTCTTGTGATCCTGTATAATTTGGATGCCAAGAATGTAGCTTACTTCTTCAAAATTCTTCATTTAAAATTGACTGGCTAACCAGTTTTTTGCTTGTTGCAACCAAATAAATTGCCTCAGTGGTTAGTTGCCACGCCCCCACTTTTCTTTGGTCGCTGGTTCGATCCAGTCACAGGATTATTTTAACCAATTTTTCCTCCTGGATTCCTGGACGAAACTGCACGCACGTCAGGGTCCCACGTCATGCATCATCCTTTTGTCGTGAAATTAATGTCTTCATGCATCCTTAAATCCTCACCCAGCCAGCACGTCCATGAGCACGTTTCCCTGATAGGACACCGCCAGATCCGTCCGGTTTTTGTGAGACGGCGAGGAAAGGGGATGGGAATAAGAAGAAGAGAGAGGATTGGGAAAAAAAGAATATCTCCTCTTCAAGCGCCTCTTTGATTGGCTCTGATATCACTTATTGCGCTTTCATCGAGATCAAGTGCATGAAGAAAGATGTTACATCCAAGAGAGTCTTAAATAATAATTCATTCATCAATAAAACTTCTCCGCGCCAACCCGTAACCAACTTCTTAATAAACTTCCTAAAATATGAAAGTATATCTCCGCGTCAACCCGTAACCAACTTCCTAATAAACTCCCTAAAATATGAAAGTATATCCAGAAAACCTAAGCCCAATCACCATGAATCCAATCCTATAATATGCAATTAGGTTATTAAACATTTTCTCAAAAAACTCCCTTCTAAACCATGCAAGAAAGCACTCATATTCGAGCCCATGTACATTCATGACTTGCATGCTCTCTATTTTTGGGTCACAAGCCGATCCAAATGACTTAGAAACCTGAAAACTTATGTAGCCTAAGCTCTCAAATCTGTGTGACTCACCTATACTTTAGATGTGCCATACCTAAGCTTACAAAGCCTTTGTGGCGGGATATAACCCTGTTGCACTCACCCGCCCCACACAAGGAATAGCTACGAAAACTCACTTTTCTTAACTACTAACCCTCCCTAGTGTGATAGTTTCTCTCTCCGTAGAGAACTGCACTCGAGGATACAAGACTCTCCTTAGCCTTGCAACCACTTGAGCCTCACAAGATTCCTCCACTCTTCATCAGTTTGCCCCTTTGCAATAGTGCACCATGTCAAGGTTTTAAATACTTCCGCGGCTCGCAAATGATGTCCCCAAATCTGCTTGGAGATTTTAAAATGCCCGCCAATAAGACGTCGCTTTGAAATTCAAGTTTTAAATTTTTTAAATATCCAATGCACACCCTGGCCAATGCACTATCTAGCCCCTACGCACATGCCCAAACTGCGCACCTAGGCGGTTGTGCGCCCATGCTCCCACCTGGTTGGCTGGATCGTATGCGCATGGTCCGCCTGACCAATTGCCACACGATCACCCAGGCTAGCAGCGCCTTCAGCTTCAGCCTGCCCTGTGCCACGTGCGATCATTCACATATCTAGTGAAACTCATATGCCCTCCTCACCTGTTCACATGGCCACTCCTTGGCCATGGTTCGGCCAACCCTCGGCCTAGTCCCACTAGCTTGCGCAGCCTTGCCCCACGCCCAATTGCACTGCCTTGCCCCAATGATCGATCAGCCCTATTCGACCTCACAATAGAGCCCCAATTGAACACCTTTGGCTCGTTGCTCTTGCCCAGCAAGAAGCGCGCCTACGCACGCCCATTCGACTAAGTGCCCCATCTAGGCTCTTCGCATGCACCTGCCCTGTGGAGTCGGTTGACCTCCGCACTGCTTGCCTGTGCATCATGTGCATGCTGTGCTATGCCTATGCATCATGTTCGTGCTATGCCATGCATCGCTGCATTCGCTTGGTCTTGGCTTGGTGCGCATGACGCTTACGCGTCACACGACCAAGATCGCACCTCCAGTGCACCGCAATTGCAGCTTGGCACCCTCTTTCCAAAGCTGATCATCCAATCAACCTCGCTGGCCAACATCTTGCTAACTGGCTCCAAGTTGCGCGGACCCCCCTCTACGCGAAGCGCATGCCCTCTTGATGTGGTTGATCAAGCCACGTTAGGGCTAACGGATCAAGTAGCTGACAGAGCCTCGGCCTCAGACTCTAGAGTCCCCTTAGCCTCGGCCCCCAAGATCCTCCTCGGCCTCGGACTCTGGGATCCCCCTTAGCCTCGGACCTCGGGATCCCCCTTGGCCTCGGCATCTGCAACCGCCACGTGGCCCATCAACCACCTACAACCGCCACATGGCCCATCAACCACCTGCGATCGTGCATGGCTACTATCAGTTACAGTGCACGTCTGACATGGTCAGGCTCACCTATCATCTGTGGCGCTATGCTTGGCAGGGAGCTGGCAGGCAGGACAACCCCTGACAAGATCAGCGATGGTTGTGACCTATCCCTGTCAGCCTTGCCGCGTATCCTCTGCAAGACAATGATGTTTTGGATGCAGCAACCTTCCAAAAAGAGGGTAATAGAGACTTTCGAACATGTATAAGAACCTTCGCTCACAACAAGAGAAGGGATCTGAACTTTAAGTTTATCATTCATTATTGTTTTTCAAGTTTTCTCACTTGAGCATCGGAGGGTCCCCCACCGAAACAATCGATCTTCGGAGACTTTCTTGCATGATTCCCATCCGAGAAGGAGATTTCAGGAAATTCCTAGAATCGTCTTCGTCGTTTCTGAGACTAACATCCTTCTCGACATTCAAGGAGGATGATTTGCCAGCAACAGATTAGCGCGCCAGAAAGAAAAAGAAGAGATGAGGAGATAGAAAGCTTCAAAGTAGCAGCTACATGCCTCCACTCCCTTGAGAGAGCATAAAGATGATGGTGACGCACGATCGAGAGATTTCCACCAGTTACACCGAGGGGGCATCTGTTAGGAAATGTGTCCCAAAGCCAATCGTCTAGACTGTAGACGGTTATGCTCATTGTAATTGTATAAGACTTTATAATAATAATAAAAATATTAGTCGTTCATCACATTTAGAATTTTCTGTAGCTCTTGTGTGATGGAGTCCTTAAAACTACCTTGCATTCGATATAGAGAGGATATATCGAGTAGTTCTTAAAACTGTTTGCAACCAAAAGATACATTGTTATAGGACAACAACATATCAAGTATAGGTTGATGTATGTCATATAAGTTGGTTGTCCTCTTAACCAAGGAGTATGGAGGCACTAATATGGCATACTGTGAAATGTATGATATTTTATTAAACGTGACACACCTATGGGGCTTCCTTCTGCCAAGGGTTGCTCACGAAAGAATATGGATAAAATGTCCCTCAAACCTGAGATCATCATGGTAGCTTGCGAGTAACTCATTGTGCTTTAGTGCGGGACTACCTAGATTTCTAATCTAGTGACAAAAGGTATTTGGGTACAATCAAGTATTTGTGGAGCAATGGTGGATCTAGATGGGATTGACCCCTCCAAATAGTTTGGAGTAAATATCTTACTATGTCTCAACTTAGCAAAACCTTGGCTAGGGTAGTTCTTATGAAGAGTCACAGGACTTGTAAGGTTGAGGCACATTATGAATATACTGATTAAGGGTTGGCAGTTAAACCCTAAGTCATCCTAAGCATTATGAGGTCAAAAGGATGAATTATATGGTAACCATATGTTAGAGGATTTAAATTATTTCTTTGTAATCTTCGACCTATCCGGACGTTGGGTGTCATTGCTAGATGGCAACTTCGATTGGTGCTAGAAATATTTTGGTACTACCAGCTTAGTGTTCGAACCTATGGGGTCACACACCATAGGGGTTTTCTTTCTGATTTAAAGGCTGATCGATGATTGAGTTAAGCCAAATATATTTGGTTTAAGGTCCAATTGGATTGGACTTAACCATGAACTCTTTCTTTCCTTTTATTGCATTCGAATTTAAATTTTTCTGAAATTAGTCTTGAGTTTAAAATGACGAGTTCAGTCGCAAATTTAAGGAAGCCCAGCCAGAGAAAATCCTTCAAAAGTTGAAGGAATCCTTCGACACACCAGATGATGTTGAAAGGTCCATCTATAATGCACGGATGCATTATGGAGCCTCGGTCACTGATCATGTATTGTACATGATCGAGATGATTGAGCACTTGGGCAAACTCGATTATCCCTTACATGAACAACTTGAGAAAGATACGGTACTGAACTCCCTGCCCCCTTTCTATCTCGACTTTTTCGATCATTATAAAATGAATAAGTCTGCAGTAAACTACCATGGTCTACTTTGTTTACTGTAGACTTATGAGAAAGATCACCAGCTCAATAAAGGGGTGGTGAATTTAGTAGGAGGTTCTATAGGAGATCGTCATCCCTTTAAGAAAAGGAAAAAGAAAAAGAAAATTAAAAAGAAGGTATAAAATGCTGGGACCAGTCATGCTAAAAAGGTTAAAGCTGATCAGAGTATAACGGAGTACTTCTTTTACAAGAAGCAGAGTCATTGAAAGATGAACTATCCTCTTTATATTGCATCCCTTGACCCGAATAGGTTCAAGAAGATGAAACAACAAGGAAATATTGAATAAGGTATTTATATGATAATGCCTTGTAATTTCTTTATCTATGATACTACTAATTGGGTATTGGATACTGAAAGTCCAATTCACATATGCAATTTTTTTGCAGGGATTTCAAGTTAGTAGGAGATTCGAGGACGGCGAGAGATTCTTAAACATGGAAAATGGAAGCCAAGTTCCAGTCCTGGCATTGGGAATCGTCAAACTTGTTTTCGAGTCTTATACAATAGTTCTAAATGAATATCATTATTGCCCATCTTTCATTTTAAATGTCATTTCTGTAGGCCAATTGGCCATGTCTGGTTATGAACTATCAATAAAAATGATATTTATAAAATCATTATGAATGGTTCTGTTGTGATGAATGGATATATGAGTAATGGCATATATGTACATTCCGACATGTTAGTGTAATGAATACATCTAGCAAATGCCCTAGGATAAACGATATCAGTAATGCTTACCTTTAGCACTGCTGGTTAGGTCATATTAACAAGAACAGGATAAACAGGTTGAGACAAGAAGGTCTACTTGAGGTTAATGATTTTGAATCATTACCAACCCGTGAATCTTGTCTTCTGGGTAAAATGATCAAATCATCTTTTAGTGGAAAAGGTGAATGGGCCAATGAAATTCTAAGTCTGGTACATACCAATGTATGTAGACCTATGAATGTCTGTGCTAGGGATGGGTATAATTATTTCATTACGTTTACAGACGATCTTTCGATGTATGGTTATATATTCTTGATAAGACATAAGTCTGAATCGTTTGAAATGTTCAAATGATATCGTAATGAAGTAAAAAAATAAATTGAAAAGTTTAACAAAATCCTTCGATCAGATCGAGGTGGTGAATATCTTTCTAGTGAGTTTCTGACATATCTTAAGGAGAATGAGATTCTCTCTCAATGGACACATCCAGGGATACCTTAGTTAAATAGAGTGTCTGAAAGGAGGAATCGAACCCTGTTAGACATGGTTCAGTCTATGATGGGCTTTGCTTCTCTACCAATCTCCTTTCGGGGTTATGCTCTAGAGTCAGCGTGTTACCTTTTAAATAAGGTTCCGAGTAAGTTCATTAACAAAACACCATATGAGATATGGACTGGGCATAAGCCGATACTCTCACACCTTTGAGTCTGGGGCTGCCCAGCTTATGTTAAACATTTGGAAATAGATAAGCTTGGACCTAGGTCTGATCGGTGCCTATTTGTAGGGTATCCAAAAGAGTCTAAGGGGTATTACTTTTACTTACCTGAAGAACAAAAGTTGTTCGTCAGTCTTAGGGCTATCTTTTTGTAAAAAAAGTTCCTTAGTGAAGAAATTGGAGCCACTAAGGTTGAACTTAGTGAAGTTCAATAGATAGAAAAATTGACACACTTAAGAGAAGATATAGAAATGGTTTTGACTAGATCAAACCTGGAGCCCATACATGAATCATTAAGGAGATTTTGTAGGGTACTATGCCAATCGAATAGACACTATGGTTTTTTGGTTCAAGATGGTGATCCTATTGAACTCGATGAGAACAATGAGGATCCAATCACCTATATGGATGCAATGCAGAGGTCTAATTATGAGAAATGGCTAGAAGCCATGAAATCAGAAATGGAATCCATGGAAATTAACAATGTATGGACATTTGTTGATCTACCCGAGGGGATAAAATCCATTGGATGTAAATGAATTTTCAAAAGGACAAGAGGCGCTAATGGGCAGGTAGAGACCTACAAAGCCCGTCTGGTTGCTAAGGGGTATCATCAACATTATGCTATAGACTATGACGAGACATTTTCTCCTGTGGCAATGCTTAAATCCATTCGGATTATGCTTGCTTTAGCAGCACACTTTAATTATGAAATCTGGCAAATAGATGTTCAAACATCTTTCCTTAATGATGAGCTGGAAGAGGAGGTGTATATGATATAACCTGAAAGGTTTATATCCACAGATGAGTCAAAAGCATGCAAGCTTCAAAGATCCATCTATGGACTGAAATAGGCATCTCAAAGCTGGAACATGCATTTTGATAAATGTATTAAGATGTATGGTTTCGTTAGAAATAGAGAAGAACCTTGCATTTATAAATGGGCTAATGGTTCTGTGGTTATATTCCTTGTGTTGTATGTGGATGACATTCTCTTAATCGGAAATGACATCCCAGCACTATAGGGAATAAAGGCCTGGTTATCATCTCAATTTTCTATGAAGGATTTGGGTGAAGCCTCATATACTTGGTATAAAGATCTATAGAGATAGATCTAGGAGGTTTTTGGGATTATCCCATTCTACGTACATAGACATTGTGCTAAAACGTTTTAGCATGGAGAATTCCAAGAAAGACTATCTCCCAGTAGGCCATGGAATTTTTTTTCCAAAAGGGATTGTACGATAACTCCTGAGGAAAGAGAGCATATGAGTAGGATTTCATATGCTTCAGTAGTGGGTTCTATCATGTACGCCATAACATGTACTAGGCCAGATGTGGCATACTCACTAGGGGTAGTGAGCAGATATCGGTCTGACCCAGGTGAAGCTCATTGAAAAGTAGTGAAGACTATTCATAAGTATTTGCAAAATACTAAGGACCAATGGCTAATTTATAAAGAATCCGACTTAAAACTTATGGGGTATACTAACTCCAGTTTTCAGTCAGATAAGGATGATAGTAAGAGTGTGTCAGGGTTTATCTTTTCCCTAAATAGAGGAGCAATTTGATGGAAAAGTTCTAAGCAATAGACTGTGATGGACTTAGTATGCGAGGCAGAATATATTGCGGCATCGGATGTAGCAAAAAAAGTTGTATGGTTACGAAAGTTCCTAGGAGAATTGAGAGTGATACCTTCTCTAGATGGTCCTATTTTGGTGTACTGTGACGACACCGGAGCCATTGCTCAAGCCAAAGAGCCGAAGTCCTATCAACATACCAAACATATTCTGCACCGCTATCACCTTGTGCGAGAAATTATGGAGCGAGGTGGCATCAACCTTTAGAAGATCGATAGAAAAGAGAACCTAGCCAACCCATTTACTAAAGCCATTGGAATTCAAGAGTTCAATGATTGTAAATGAAAATGAGAATTAGATTCTGTTCTGATTGGCTTTAGTCCAAGTGGAAGTTGTTGGGAAATGTATCCCAAAGCCAATTGTCTAGGCTGTAGACGATTATGCTCATTGTAATTGTATATGAACTTTATAATAAATAAAAGAATTTTGGCAGTTTATCACATTTATATTTTCCTATAAAAAGCTCTTATGTGATGGAGTCCTTAGAACTACCTTGCATTCGATATAGAGATGATATATTGCGTAGTTCTTAAATCTGTTTGCAACCAAAGGATACATTGTTATAGGACGACAACGTATCAAGTATAGGTTGATGTATGTCATATAAGTTGGTTGTCTTCTTAACCAAGGAGTGTGGAGACACTGGTATGGCATACTATGAAATGTATAATATTTCATTAAACGTGACACATCTGTGGAGCTCCCTTCTACTAAGGGTTGCTCGCAAAGGGATATGGATATAAATATCCCTCAAACCTAAGATCACCAGGTAGCTTGCAAGAAACTCACTATGCTTTGGTGCGGGACTACCTAGATTTTGTTGGGAATTGTATCCTAAAGCCAATCATTTGATGATTGTGTTGATGTAAATTGTATATAAATTGATATATTAATAAAAGTTATTTGGCAGTTTATTCATTACAAGAACATCTTCTTAAAACTCCTAATAGTAATGAAGCCCTCATGATCTTCTTTCACGATAAAGGAGGATTTATCTTTGAAGGTCCTTAAAAGAGTTCGCGACAAATGATATACTATGACAGGGCCATAGTACTATCAATTATAGGACGTTGTATATCATATTTGTTGGTTGTCCTCTGTTGGCCCAGATGGCAACCCAAGAGGGGGGTAAATTGGGTTGCTTTAAAAAATTTAACCTTTTAAAAACTATTGGCTTTAAGATAAATGAAATTAAATGCAATGCAAATATAGAGCACAAACAAGGAGATAGAGATAGAGATAATAGAAGCACGGCAAACACAAAGATTTATAGTGGTTCGGTGTATCCAACACCTACGTCCACTCCCAAGATTCACTTGGGTCCAAACTATAATTGACTTGATTACAGTCGAGTTGTTTTCCAATATCACAACTCACAACTTGTTGTTTTACCGGGATCACAACGAACCCAGCCGGTTTTCCGGGCTCACCAGCACAAAACCCTAAACTCAAGCTAAACTTGCTTGACCCAAGGTATACAACCTCCACTAGTTCAATCCCCCTGATTGAACCAGCAAAAAACAAGATAGAATAATATTTAAGATACAAGACAACTCCTTAAATGAGCAAATATTCAAATGAATGAACAAGGTTTAGAAAAGCCTATTTGAAGTGGATTGGATTTGAGCTTTTCTTCTTTTCCTCTTCTCTTTGAAGATGTTGAATCAGACCTCAGTTTGATTCGTTGCAAATGTTGCAGATGAGAAGTTGGAAGATCTTCAAAACAGAGCTTTTTCCCTTTTGTGAATCCTTTGATTTTTAAACTTTGAACGCTTTGGATTCTTCTTGAGCTTTTTGAAGTGGAAGGATTTGAATTTGAGTACTTCTCTCTTGGATTTCAGGCTTAAGACTCTCGGATTTTTGATTTGGATATTCTCCCTCTTTTTCTTTTTTCCGTTCTTCTTCTTTTTTTTTAACGGGTGTTCTCCCTTTTTATAGATTTTCTTCAATCCATTTTTGGAATGAAACTAGCCGTTGGAGTGTACCTGAAAATAAAATATATCCGTTAGAAGTTAGGTAAAAAGGAAATATTACTGTTAGAGCTGATCTGGCATTTTAAATTTTTGTCCCAAACAGGTTGGAGTCGGCTCCAACTTTTCAGGTGTTGGCTCCAAGTCGTTTATCCAAAAATAGAAAGTTCTAAGTTTGTTGAGGAGTCGGCTCCGAAAAAGTTAGGTGTCGGCTCGCCATTGTCAGGTGTCGACTCTAGAATACTGTGTGTCGGCTCCAAGATGCTTAAAAAATAAGCGTTCTGTCCCCGCATCGGAGTCGGCTCCAGACACCGTAAGTGTCAACTCCGAAACTCTAGGTGTCGGCTCCGAAAATCAAGGTGTCGGCTCCGGACCGTATCAAAAATCAAAAGAATATTTGACTGGCCATGCGGTCGGCTCCAGGAATTCTAGGTGTCGACTCCATGTTCTGAAACTTTGAAACTTATGATTTACAATTGATTCAAAACTCATTTCTTAATACCTTTAAATCGATCAAATATTTTTAAGTGCTGAAACACTTGTCAAATCCATTAGTAATCAAATAAATATACTCAATTCCTTATTAATCATCAAAATCAAAAATTAGGTCAACATCCTCTTAACCAGGAGTGTAGAGACACTGGTATGACATACAAGTGAAAGTGTAGGAGTACATTTCACCGAACGTGACTCATTTTCGGATACTCTACTGTCAAGAGTTAATCTGAGAAGATATATGTATAAGTATCCTTCAGACCTAAAGATCACAACCAGTGGCTTACAAGAAACTCATTGTACTTAGGTGCCGGACCACTGGATTTCTAATCCAGCTACGAAAGGTTACTGAGTGCAGTCAAGTACTTGTGGTAGTCAGTTGTGGATCAAGATGGAATTTGACCTATCCCGTTAAAAGGAGAAATGCTTGTGTTTCAATTTAGCAGACCTTGGCCAAGGCACTTCATGTGAAAGTCACATGATCACTAAAATTGAAATCACTTTATGGATTTGCTATTTAGAGTTGACAGGCTCTTAAGCCATCCTTAGCATTTGTGATCAAGAGGATGAATTATAAGGTAACTGTTTCTTAGGATTCTTGGAGTTTGCTCGGTAACTCTTCGACCTATCCGGACGTCGGGTTCCATTGCTAGATGGGCACATCGATTAGTATAGAAAATTGTTTCTATGCTACCGGCTTAGGTTCGAACCTAGAGAGTCACACGCATAGAAGTTTCCTAGGATGATCTATTTCTGATCAACGATTGAGAATCGTATATGATTTAATTAATCAATTTGATTGATTGAATTATGTCAATTGGATTAAATACAAATGAATAAGATTCAATTTGGTTTAAGTCTATTAGAAGGACTAATCAATTTCAAATATTGATTTGAATTAGATTTGATTTGGATTTAAATAGATTCAGGATTAGCCAAATTTGATTTGGGCTACGACCATGATCTATATTGGTTTAATCCAATAAATTCAAATTAGCTTAAAACCAAAAATTCAAACCCCATGTGTGAAAAAGGTTTTCTCGCATAATGAGATAACTAAAATCTTATCTCATGAGAAATTAAATTCTTATGCAGAATTTAATTTATAACTTTTAGTCTTCTTCAAATGATTCCCAAGTTCAAGAAAAATAAATTTTGCTAAAAGGTTCATCTTTAGAAGAGCACTACTCACACAACTCTCCGTGCATTGACAAGTGTGTGAATTAATGTGCCTCTTTGGAAGAGCACTCCACACAACTCTCCGTGCATTGACAAGTATGTGAATTAATGTGGAAGAGCACTCCACACAACTCTCCGTGCATTGATAAGCGTGTGTGAATTAATGTGCCTCTTTGGAAGAGTACTCCACACTCTTCATGCATTGATAAGTGTGTGAATTTAATGTCTCTTTAGTTTCATAAAAATAGCGAAATTCTAAATGTTAGAATTCAATAGGCTGGCTAATATGAAACTATAAATAGAGGACATCCCTCACCAGATAACATAACACAAGATCAAAAGAGATCAAAAAAAAAATCTAAACAGTTACAACAAAGTGTTATAGTTCTAAGAGTTAGAACAAAAATTCTGGTGTGATTTTAGTGTTAGCAAAAGCTTGGTGGATCTTGAAGGAAGATTCAAGTGGAAAAAATCAAAATCAGCAAAATTATTTTCCACGAGCTAGCACTCCCGGGAATCCGATCATTCGGAGGCTTCGCGTGGACAATACTAGAGGCCGGACGATTGAACGGCTTGCAGAGCACAAAGGATTTACCTACTGTTCTTAAGGTGAGTGATTTGATCCTTAGATCTTAAGGCAGGCTTCAGATGAGTAGTATGACTTCTCATCTTGAAGATTAAGATATGATCTTAATTATTTAATTTATGCAATACTTAGATCAAACGATCTTATAATATATGGTAAAGATATGATCTTGATGCATGTTAGAAAGATTAATATGTAATCTTTAAATTTTCGCATTGATAATTGTTATCAAAATTTTAAAATATGTATGCCTCGGGGATTAACTCCCAACAAATGGTATCAGAGCATGGTTTCTTATTGATCTAATTTATTGCATGTAAATTAATGTTCTTATTAATTGTGTAATTATGGGTAAAACTAATCGCAAGGCTATATGGTCACAGATGGATTGAAAATCCAAATTACCCATTCAATAAGGTATTCTGTGACATATTGCCGTGCTATTGTTTTATCATTGATGCTCAATCCAAAGATAATTTAAATTGAGCTTAAGCATCAAAACATAGATTACAAGCACTCTCAAAAGATGTTTTATATTTGATACATATTGATGTTGTATAAAAGCATGATATTTGCATGTTTAGTATAAAACATAGATATGATATATGATGGCATGATGTCTATGTTATGAAACATACAAATATTTATGAGAGTCTAATTTGAATGTCAAATGTTAATTTATAATCTCTTTAGATATGATCTAAATATAGGAATTATGAGTAGTAACATAATACATGTGATGCTGATTGAAATATATGACATGTAAACATGAAATATATTTAATCTTTTGGGTTAGCTAAATCGGGTCCATAAAGGGTTAGACCCTAAGGTTTAAATCAATTGGACTAAAAAAGTATTTGAACAAATCTAATTAGATTAGGTTAAGAATGCTCTAAATCAAACATAGTTGTAGTTGATCATGTCCTTCTCTTTGATTAAACCAAATGGAAGTAGATTAGGCTCCGTGGTTGAGCATGAATCTCTAGATGGTCAAATCAGAATTGGTTAACCATATGATGTCAAGGTGAGTTGGCAAGTTGCTCTAGGATCAACGATCGAATGGTTTTTAATTGGGAGCTACTCGTATTGATGCATCTTTAACGAGTTAATGGCATATCCCTCCCATCGATCTTACTCACCTGGTTAATGTGGTGAACCATTTATGATTCAGATCATTTACCTGATTTGGGTTGACCCATGCCTGTAAGGAAATCAGTCTGACTGATTTAGGTGCCACTTAACCTGACTTATCTTTTTCATTCTACCCATTTCATACATTCAGTGGAAGAAATTGATTAGTCAATTTATCTTCAAATTATAAAATCCTAAATTATAGGTCCTTAAAATGAAATAGTATATGATAACTAGATCATAGCCTCCCATTAAGATGGGTGATAATGAGTCCGATGTCTTGATAATCATTGGAGGCACTCCATGCTTGGTGCTTGTCAACCATCGAAATTATCATTCATTATATGATAAGTCAGCGTAACTATTAAATAGACAGTCAGGTGAGCCGAGCTTCACTCGGGCTTAGTTGTCTATTGATAGGTTNATCGGAATTATCATTCATTATATGATAAGTCAGCGTAACTATTAAATAGACAGTCAGGTGAGCCGAGCTTCACTCGGGCTTGGTTGTCTATTGATAGGTTACACTGATTATATCATTTAATGGTTGGACCTAACCAGAACTTTCAGTGGAGGCACTTCATGCCTGCTGAAGAGGTACATGGGGCAAAACTGAACACTAAGAATTGTTTTGGGAAACAATTGGTTTTGAACCTACTCTTAGATGCATATGGGTTAGCCAAGCTTCACTTGGGCCTGTATGTAGTTTATGTAGATCTTAGTGCCCGCTAAAGAATTAAGAATAATTCTTCGAATTGGGGTGTAGAGGCTGCCAATTTGAACAAAATAGTGGGAGAATCTTTAGACTAAAGTCCAAGTCTTTAGACTGAATCAATTTATATACTAATAAACTTTAGTTTTTCCTTATGCAGAACATGGCCACTAATTTATCATTAAGGTCCCTATTGGATAGTGACAAGTTGAATGGTTCCAATTTCAATAGCTGGTTCAGAAAACTTAAGATCGTCCTTGAGCATGAGAGGATTCTATATATTCTGAATAATCCTGCACCAAAGATACCTGATGCAAACACCCAAAGTTCTGAGAGAGACACTTATCAGAAGTGGCTCAATGATAGAACTAGCGTACGTTGTATCATGCTAGCAGCAATGAACGATGAATTCGGTCGCCGGTTCGAGAATGCTCAGCCAGAAGAAATCATTCAAGCGTTGAATGAATCTTTCGGCACACCCGACGATGTTGAAAGGCACAAGACTAGTTGTGCTATTTTCAATGCTCGAATGAGGGATGGATCTCCTGTCACTGATCATGTATTGTACATGATCGAGAAGATAGAACTCCTAAGCAAGCTCGGCTTTCCCTTACATGAGCAGTTGGGAAAAGATGCGATCCTGAATTCCTTGCCTCCATCCTTCCGACCTTTCCTTACTCATTTTCGAATGACAAAGCCTGCAGTCAACTACCACGGTTTGTTGGGGTTGTTACAGAACTTTGAGAAGGATAACCAGCTCTCTAAGGGTTTGGTTAATGTGGTTGAAGGATCTAAGGTAGGGCGTAAACCCTTTGGGAAAGGGAAGAAGAAAAAGAATAATAAAAAGGTGCAACATGCTAGGACATCTATAAGGGGTCAGATGCAGAAGAAGAAAGTTGATAAAAGTCAAGCTGAATGCTTTCACTGCAAGATGCAAGGGCACTGGAAGAGGAACTGTCCTCTTTACATTGCCACACTTGATCCAAACAGGCCAAAGAAGAAAAAGGAGCAAGATGTTGCTCAACAAGGTATTTATATGATAACACCTTGTAATTTTTCTGTATATGATAATCAGACCTGGGTATTGGATACCGGGAGTCCTTTTAACATTTGCAATTCATTGCAGGGACTACAGGTCACCAGAAGATTTGAGGACAATGAAAGATTCCTTAATGTCGGCGATGGAAGATTAGTTCCAGTTCTGGCATTAGGAGTTCTTGAAATAGTTTTCAATAGAAATGTCATTATACTAAATGATTGTCATTTTTGCCCAACGTTCTTGTTGAACGTAATTTCTGTAGGCCTTCTGGCCAAAAGTCATTATGAAATTTCAATAAAGGATGTTACTTTGAATATCATTATGAATGGAGTCACTGTAATGACTGGGCATTTATCTAATGGCATTTATATATTATCACAGCCTGTGAATGTAGTGTACAATCAAGTAAGCGCCCTAGAACAACTGATGTCACAGACATTTATCTTTGGCACCATCGGCTGGGTCATATCAATAAGAACAGATTAAACAGGTTAACTCAGGAGGGCATCCTTCGAGTTGATGATTGTGAATCATTAACTACCTGTGAATCCTGTCTTCTTGGTAAAATGACCAAGTCATCTTTTACTGGAAAAGGTGAAAGAGCCAAAGAGCTATTGAGTCTAGTACATACTGATGTATGTGGACCAATGAGCACTTGTGCCAAAGGTGGATATTACTACTTCATTACTTTTACAGACGACCTTTCTAGGTTCGGTTATGTCTATCTTATGAGACATAAATCTGAGTCGTTTGAAATGTTCAAACTATATCATAAAGAAGTAGAAAAACAAACAGGAAAATGTATTAAGACCCTTCGATCAGATCGAGGAGGCGAATACCTTTCCAATGAATTTGTGACATATTTAAGAGAGAATGGATTCTCTCCCAATGGACTCCTCCTGGAACACCGCAGCATAACGGTGTGTCGGAAAGAAGGAATCGAACTCTGTTAGACATGGTTCGGTCCATGATGGGTTTTGCAAGCTTGCCAATATCATTTTGGGGATACGCATTAGAATCAGCTTGTCATATTCTTAATAAGGTTCCAAGTAAGTCTTTCTAAAACTCCACATGAGATGTGGTATGGACATAAACCGGTTATTACCTATCTGAGAGTCTGGGGGTGTCCGGCTTATGTGAAACGTGCAAAATCAGACAAACTTGAACCCAAATCTGACAAATATTTTTTTATCGGCTATCCGAAAGAAACCAAAGGATATTACTTCTACAATACTGAAGAACAAAAGTTGTTCATTAGTAATAGAGCAGTTTTTCTTGAAAAGGAGTTCCTTAGTGAAGGAACAAATAGCTCTAATGTTGAACTTGAGGAAGTTCATCAAGTAGAAGGAACAACACAAACCAGTGAACCCTTAGAATCTGAGTTGATTAGATCAAACTCAAAACCCATTTTAGATGCACCATTAAGGCGATCTGGTAGAGTACCACATCAACCGGACAGATACTTAGGTTTCTTGGTCCAGAATGATGATCCTGTTGAACTCGATGAGAACAACGAGGATCCGATCACCTATATGGATGCTATGCAAAGGACTGACTCTAATAAATGGCTTGATGCCATGAAATCCGAACTTGATTCCATGAAGGACAATAATGTATGGACATTAGTTGACCCACCCGAAGGGATAAAACCCATAGGGTGTAAGTGGGTTTTCAAGAGGAAAAGAGGCGCAGACGGAAAGGTTGAGACCTATAAAGCACGTCTGGTTGCTAAGGGGTATCGTCAACGTTATGGTATTGACTATGACGAAACGTTTTCTCCTGTGGCAATGCTGAAATCCATTCGGATTATGCTAGCTATAGCAGCACACTTCGATTATGAGATTTGGCAGATGGATGTTAAAACCGCTTTTCTAAATGGTGATTTAGAAGAACAGGTGTATATGATACAGCCTGAAGGTTTTATATCTGAAGACGAGTCTAAAGTGTGCAGGCTACAGAAGTCTATTTATGGACTTAAGCAAGCATCTAGGAGTTGGAACATACGATTTGATAAAGTGATCAAATCTTATGGCTTTATTAAGAATAAAGAAGAACCTTGCATTTATAAATGGGCTAACGATTCGTTATTGTATTTCTTGTATTATATGTGGATGATATTCTCTTAATCGGGAATGATATCCCTGCATTACAAGGAATAAAGACATGGTTATCATCACAATTCTCCATGAAAGATCTGGGAGAAGCATCATACATCCTAGGGATGAAGATCTATAGAGATAGATCTAAGAGGATGCTTGGTTTATCCCAATCTACGTACATTGACCGTGCTAAAGAGGTTTAGCATGGAGAATTCCAAGAAAGGCTATCTTCCGATAGGCCATGGAATTCATCTTTCTAAGAAGGATTGTCCGACAACTCCTAATGAAAGAGAACGTATGAGTCGAATTCCATATGCTTCGGCAGTAGGATCGATTATGTACACCATGACATGTACAAGACCAGATGTGGCATACTCACTAGGAGTAGTGAGTAGATACCAATCTGATCCAGGAGAAAAACACTGGCAAGTTGTTAAGACAATCCTTAAGTATTTGAGAAATACTAAGGACCAGTGGTTAGTCTATGGAGAGTCTGATTTGAAACTTGTTGGATATACTGATTCCAGTTTCCAATCAGATCATGATGATAGCAAAAGTGTATCGGGTTTCGTGTTTATCCTAAATGGTGGAGCTGTTTGCTGGAAAAGTTCCAAGCAACATACAGTGGCAGATTCGGTGTGCGAGGCAGAGTACATCGCTGCATCAGATGCTGCGAAAGAAGCTGTGTGGCTGCGAAAGTTTATCTCCGAGCTTGGAGTGACACCTTCCATAGATGGACCAGTCCTGTTGTACAGTGACAGCACTGGTGCCATAGCTCAAGCAAAGGAACCACGAGCACATCAGCGCACCAAGCACATACTGCGCCGTTTCATCTTATACGAGAGATTGTAGACCGAGGTGACATAAATCTTCAGAAGATTGATGGAAAGAAAACCTAGGTGACCCATTTACTAAAGCACTCAGCATCAAGGAGTTTGATGACTATAAATTGAAGATGGGTATTAGATACTGTAATGAGTGGCTTTAGGCTAAGTGGGAGTTTGTTGGGAATTGTATCCTAAAGCCAATCATTTGATGATTGTGCTAATGTAAATTGTATATAAATTGATATATTAATAAAAGTTATTTGGCAGTTTATTCATTACAAGAACATCTTCTTAAAACTCCTAATAGTAATGAAGCCCTCAGGATCTTCCTTCACAATAAAGGAGGATTTATCTTTGAAGGTCCTTAAAAGAGTTCGCGACCAAATGATATACTATGACAGGGCCATAGTACTATCAATTATAGGACGTTGTATATTATATTTGTTGGTTGTCCTCTTAACCAAGGAGTGTAGAGACACTAGTATGACATACAGGTGAAAGTGCAGGAGTACATTTCACCGAACGTGACTCATTTCGGATACTCTGCTGTCAAGAGTTAATCCGAGAAGATATAGGTATAAGTATCCTTTAGACCTGAAGATCACAATCGGTGACTTGCAAGCAACTCATTGTACTTAGGTGCCGGACCACCTGGATTTCTAATCCAGCTACGAAAGGTTACTGGGTGCAGTCAAGTACTTGTAGTAGTCAGTTGTGGATCGAGATGGAATTTGACCTATCCCGTTAAAAGGAGAAATGCTTGTGTTTCAATTTAGCAAGACCTTGGCCAAGGCACTTCATGTGAAAGTCACATGATCACTAAAATTGAAATCACTTTATGGATTCGCTGTTTAGAGTTGACAGGCTCTTAAGCCATCCTTAGCATTTGTGGTCAAGAGGATGAATTATATGGTAACTGTTTCTTAGGGTTCTTGGAGTTTGCTCGGCAACTTTCGACCTATCCGGACGTCGGGTTCCATTGCTAGATGGGCACATCGATTAGTATAGAAAATTGTTTCTATGCTACCGGCTTAGGTTCGAACCTAGAGAGTCACACGCATAGAAGTTTCCTAGGATGATCTATTTGCTGATCAACGATTGAGAATCGTATATGATTTAATTAATCAATTTGATTGATTGAATTATCTCAATTGGGTTAAGTACAAGTGAATAAGATTCAATTTGGTTTAAGTCTATTAGAAGGACTAATCAATTTCAAATATTGATTTGAAATTAGACTTGATTTAGATTTAAATAGATTTAGGACTAGCCAAATTTGATTTGGGCTAGGACCATGATCTATGTGGGTTCAGTCCAATAAATTTAGATTAGATTAAACCATTACCTAAACCCAAACCTCTCGCATAAGTATCTCACATGATGAGATAACTAATATCTGAGAGATTAAATTCTCATTTAGAATTTAATGTATTAATTTAATCCTCTCCAAACCATTTCCATCAGAACTCTAAATGTTAGAATTAAAGTGGAATTAATGTGCCTTTTTGAATCAACCAGGTGATGGAATTCTAAGTGTTAGAATTCACATCTCTTTAGTTCTTACCGACGTCGAATTAACAAAACGTCACGTCTCCTTGGTTTTCATTGAACGTCGGAATTAACCAAGCGCCGCGGCTCTTTGGTTCGGCGTCTCTTTGCTTTTTGCCAAACGACGGAATTCTTAATGTCAGAATTCAATGGGCAGGCTGAAATGAGACTATAAATAGAGGACATCCCTCACCAGATTACATAGAACAACAACACATGACATATCGTGGATTGTAATTCTAAAAAGGTTAGAATAAAAAATCCTGGTGATTCTGGTGTTAGCAAAAGCTTGTGGATCTTGGAGGAAGATTCAAGTGGGAGGATTCAAGATCAGCAAAGTCATTTTTTCGTGAGCTAGCACTCTCGAAAATCCGATCATTCGGGGCTTCGCGTGGACGATACTAGAGGCGGATGATTGAACGGCTACAGAGCACAAAAGGATTTACCAACTACCCTTAAGGTAAGTGATATGATCCCTAAACCTTAAGGCATGATTCAAGGCAAGAAGTATGACTTCTTACATTGAGGATCAAGATATGATCTTGATGATTATTTATATGCATATTTTAGATCAAGCGATCCTATATAAGGCAAAGATATGATCTTGATGCATATTAGATAGATTAATATGTAATCTTTTAGATTCTACATTATAATAGTTATCAAATTTTAAAAATATGCATGCCTCGGAGTTTATTTCTCCCTACAGCCATCACTCCAAGCAGTGAGGAAGGCCAACGCTAAGGAAAGAAGAGCCCGGGCAGATGGAGCCCCGCCGAGAAGAGGGCCAAAATTAAAGTCAGTAAGAGAGCCGAGGCCGGAGGGGCCTCGGGAAGAAATGAAGAGGCCGACGAAAGGAGACGGCCTCGATCACCTTCACCAGCACTACCCCGATCCCCCATCGACCTCACCAACATGCCTCCGAAGGAGCAAAGGACCGGAGTCCCGCCGTCACCGCTTGCCGCTCCCGAGGTGGAGCCAATCGCCCCGGCCACAGGGCCGACTCTAAGGCCATTCCACCCACCGAAGAGGCCACCACCGAAGAGACTCCGTAGGCGGTGGTGCCAACGAAGAGGCACCGCCAGCCTCTGACTCGACGCCAGTAGCTCCAGCATCTGCCGGTTCGCGAAGGAAGACGAAGCTGACGCGCCTTCCTTCCGGTCAATCCTCGAGCACCATGGCCATTAGGCCGAGCGGACGATGGCTCAGGTCTGTATACCTGAGCTTCAAAGGGTCCTCCAGAACCAAGGGACTTCTATTTTCTTCCGCGAAGCGTCTGTGGCTCACCTCTGGGTAAGTGTTCTTCCCTACTGTCAATAATCTTTAAGAATTTTTCTTTACTTAACCCGAATAATTTGCTTGTACAGGCGATGAATTCCTTAGCTGCTGTCAGAGGCATCCTATCCCAGGCCGAGGCCACCCTCGACCAGTCATAGGAAGATGCCAACCAAGCCTAGGCCAGAGCAGAGAAGGCCGAGGCAGCTCTGGAGTATTCCAAGCTGAATTGGCCCGGGCACAAAGTGCCGAAACCGAGGACGAAGCCACCCGATCCGAGAGTTTAGCTAGGGTGGAATGGGTAGAAGGGGTGCTTGAGGAAGCTCAACGCCGAGTGGCCCACGAGCTCGACAATGCTCAGGTGCGGAGTCGAAGGTATTCTGTTGAAGAATTGACTACACTCCACCATCATTGAAGTAAAAGCGGCCAAGGAGTGGGCAAAAAATGCTGAAGAGATCGCCCGCCGATCCAACACCGAAATAGCCGAGCTGAAGGCGGCCGTGACCATGGCCGAGAAGAAGGCCGCCGAGGCCGTAGAGAATTTTAGGAAGTATGATGTTTACGATGAGGAGCTGGCTGAGACCACTGCCTTCACATACAACGGGGCTTCCAGGACTGCAAAGACAAGGTACGAAGACTCTATGGTCTCGAGGGGATCGATGATCTGGAACCAGACGAAGAACCTTCCCCAAACAATGATCCAGTGTCGGTCAAACCCTGAGCACTTTTATTTTTTCCTTGTAATGAGGCTCGACCAGAGTCGACAATTTTATAACGCTTTTACAATCAATGAAAAACACTTGAAATCTTTGAAATTTTTGTTGATAATTTGATCATTCTAGAATTGGGGCAGGGCCGAAATCGTAGATCCAATCTAGGAGCCAAAGCCGTAGCTAGGGTTAGATGAGGCAGAAGCCAAGATAGGAACCCAGGCCGTAACTAGGACATGGCCGTAGCTGAAAGTCGATACCCGACATTGGTATCGAGGCCGAAGTCAAGATGCAGAAGAGGTCAAAACTGGAGCCTTGAGGCTGAAGTTGAGACCGAAACAAGTCAAATATCGATCCAACCTTATGCTTGTGTACCGACACGAAACCGGACTGGAGCGCCAATGTTTAATCGAGCTTGAGCGCGATGCTAAGTCGGCTTGAGTACTGACGCCGAGTCGACGTAAATGCCGACGTTGAGTTGGGGTTGAGTGCCGATGCGGAATCAGACTTGAGTGCCGACGTTGAGTCGGACTTTCGTATGACGCAGAGTCGGGCTTGGGTACCGACGGAGTCGGGCTTGAGTGCCAACGCTGAGTCGGGCTTGAGTGCCGATGTTGAGTTGGGGTTGAGTGCCGACACGGAGTCGGGCTTGAATGCCGATGCAGACTCGGGCTTGAGTGTCGACCGGAGTCGGGCTTGAATGTCGATGCGGAGTCGGGGTTGAGTGCCGATGTTGAGTCAGGCTTGGGTGCTGACACGGAGTCGGGCTTGAGTGCAGACTCGGAGTCGGCTTGAGTGCCAACGTTGAGTCGGGGTTGGGTGCCGACGCTGAGTCGGGCTTGGGTGCCGATGCTGAGTTGGGCTTGGGTGCCGACTCAGAGTTGGGCTTGAGTGCCGACGTTGAGTCAGGGTTGAGTGCCGATGCGGAGTCGGGCTTGAGTGCCCACGTTGAGTCGGGGTTGAGTGCCGATGTGGAGTCTGGCTTGAGTGCCGATGCTGAGTCAGGCTTGGATGCCAACACAGGGTCGGGCGGGCTGGGCTGAAGAAGCAAGATTGCTTGAAGAGACTTTGTTAGTGAAAAAAAATATTATTTTAGTAAACATGCTCAAGCTTACGATATCAATATACTTTATTGATAATACCGACGGAGGTTGTCCGCGTTCCAAGTGCAAGGAAGAGGCTTCCCATCTAGTTCTTCGATTCGGTATGCTCCGCAATGAAGTGCATCGGTGACTCGGTAAGGTCCTTCCAATTGAGAGACAACTTTTCCCCCTCCATGGGTTTGGAGACTTTGGCTCGCCTAAGGACCAAGTCTCCAAGGAGGAATGTTCTGGGGCGAACTCGGGCATTGTAATACCTTGCGATCCTTTGTCGGTAGGAAGCCATTTTGAGTCGTGCTCGATCATGGAGTTCCTCAACGAGGTCAAGGCTGGCTCTCAACTGGCTGGAATTGTCCCCCTCATCATACAATTGTGTCCAGGGACTAGGGATGCCAATTTCCACCGGAATGACTGCCTCCGACCCGAACACAAGGCTGAAAGGAGTTTCTTCCATGGGGGTTCGGGGCGTCGTGTGATACCCACAGCACGTTCGGGGGCTCCTCCATTCATCTTCCTTTGAAATCATCTAGACATGTCCTAAGCCCTTGAAGGATGGTCCGATTTGTCACTTCTGCCGCTCGTTTGTTTGCAGATGACCGACAAAGTGAACCTCTGCATATGTCTAGTTCGGCACAAAACTCTCTAAAAGGAGCGTTGTTGAACTGTCGACCATTGTCGGTAACTAGGGTATGGGGTAGTCCGAACCAACAGATAACAAACCTCCAAAAGATGTTTCTCACCTTGGCTTGGTGATTTTGGCAAGTGCTTCAGCCTCTACCCACTTAGTGAGGCAATGAGTAGAAACTTCTGCTGACCAGAGGCTGGAGGGAATGGTCCCAAAATGTCCATCCCCCACTGGGCGAAGGGCCATGGAGCCGACAGGGGGCTCAGCCGAGAGGTTGGCAGCCACAGAACGTTGGCGTGTCGCTGGCAACTATCGCACTTTCGGACTAGCTCGGTTGCGTCTTCCCACATGGTAGGCCAGTAGTATCCTTGGCATAGGGCCTTATGTGACAATGCTCTGCCTCCCAAGTGGTTTTCGTAAATACCTTCATGGATCTCACGGAGGATGTAGTTGGCGTATGCGGGACCAACGCATTTGAGGAGAGGATGAGAGTAGGATCTTCGGTACAGTTATCCGTCGAGCATCAGGAACTTGGGTACTCGCCACTTGAATAGCTTGGCTTCAGCGGGGTCGGTTGGGAGGGTGCCAGCGGTGAAGTATCGGATATAAACATCCATTCATGAAGATCTTGGTGGACTGGCATGGATTCTTCTACCGCGTCGATGCTTTGGGCTTCTAGATGCTCCACGTAGGTTCTCCCAAGGTCCCGTCAGCCGAGGTGGCTAGCTGGGACAAAGCATTAGCTCTAGCATTCCCCCCCCAGAGAATGTAACTGACAATGAAGTGGGCTAAGGGAGAGGCTTATGACTGCACCATACTCAAGTAACGGGACATAGTAAGATCTCGAGCCTCGTACTCCCCTTTGATTTGACTAAAGACAAGCTGGGAATGGTGAAAACTCTAAGGCATTTCACCCTGAGCTCCCATGCCAGTCTCATCGCTAACAGTAAGGCTTCATACTCAGCCTGGTTGTTTGTGGCTGGAAAGAGGAAACGGAGGGCGTACTCGGTCACAACTCTGTCGACTTACTAGGATGAGGCCTGCCCCGCTTCCTTGAGAATTTGATGCCCGTCCACGTGAAGGATCCGGTCCTCCCCTCTTCCCTCTATTGCACATCCAAAGGGTTTGCATGGGGCTCCTTCGGCTGCTCTTCTGTCCAGGTGCACTCGACCAGAAATCTACTAAGATTTGAGACTTCATAGCTGACCTGGGTCAAAACGATAGGTCAAATTCCCCCAGCTTGAGTGCCCACTTCGCCAGTGGCCAAAGGTATCAAGAGGAGAAAGAATTGCCTTGAGTGGTTAATCCGTGACCACCATGATCGGGTGAGCTTGGAAATAGGGCCTGAAGCGCTGGGCAGAGACGATCAAGGAAAAGATAATCTTCTCAATTTTAGAATATCTAGTCTCCACATCATGAAACCTTACTGGTGTAGTATACTGGCTTTTGTATTCCGTTGGTGTCCATGCGAAGAAGCACGGAGCTGACAGCCTCGAGGGAGGCCGCAAGGTACAGGAGGAGCTCCTCCCCGCCCCTTGGCTTGGATAACAATGGCGGGGTGGATAAGAACTCTTTTAACCCCTTGAAGGCCTTCTGGCACTCCTTCGTCCACTCGAAGCCATTGACTTTCGCAGCGCCTTAAAGAAAGGCAGAGACCTCTCCGCGGACTTGGACAAAAAATGGCTCAAGGCCACCACCCTTCCAGTCAAGCGATGTACCTCCTTCTTGTTAACCAGGGATCTCATGTCCAAGATGGCTCAGATTTTATCAGGGTTCGCCTCAATCCCATGCTGCATCACCATAAAGCCTAGGAATTTGCCCGCTATCACCCCGAAGGCGCACTTGCGGGGTTCAGCCTCATCTAGTACCGGCGAAGGTTGCCAAAGGTCTCCATCAGGTCGGCAACATGTTAGTGGTATGGATACTTTTGGTTAGCATGTCATCCACGTATACCTCCATGTTGCATCCGATCTAGTCTTCAAAGACCTTATTCATCAGCCTCTGTAAGTGGCCCCGCGTTCTTCAATCTGAACGGCATCACCTTGTAGCAATATATCCCTTCTCAGTCACAAATGAGGTGGCTTCCTCGTCTGCCGGATCCATCTTGATCTGGTTGTATCTCGAGAAGGTGTCCATGAAGCTGAGGGTCTCATGACTGGACGTGGCATCCACCAGCTAGTCAATTCGAGGCAATGAAAAGCTGTCCTTGGGGCAGGCCTTGTTGAGATTAGTAAAGTCCATGCACATCCTCCAGCTCCCACTAGCCTTGCGGACCATCATGACGTTGACCAGCCAGTCCCCCGCATTCTTCAATCCAAACGACATCACCTTGTAGCAATATATCCCCTTCTCGGACACAAATGAGGTGGTTTCCTCGTCCGCCGGATCCATCTTGATTTGGTTGTATCCCAAGAAGGTATCCATGAAGCTGAGGGTCTCATGCCCGGACGTGGCATCCACCAGCTGGTCAATTCAAGGCAATGGAAAGTTGTCCTTGGGATAGGCCTTGTTAAGATCAGTGAAGTCGACGCACATCCTCCAGCTCCCACTAGCCTTGTGGATCATCACGATGTTGGCCAGCCAGTCGGGTAATGGACCTTTCAAATGTGGCCTGCAGCCACCAGCTTACGAATCTCCTCGTCAATGGCCTTTTGTCGGTCTGGGGCAAAGCTTCTCTTCTTCTGTGACGGGCCAGCACCCCAGTTTGATGTTGAGTTGATGGGTAATTACCTCCTCGGGACCCGGCATGTCAGACGATGACCATGCAAAGATATCGGAGTTGGCTCATAGGAAAGAAAGAAGCTGATCGTGCTCCTGCTCCGAAACTAGGGCTCCAACCTGGATGGTCCTCGTTGGGTCCTCCCCTAATGGGAAAGTCAGCAGGTACTCGGTCGGCTCCCCTCTCCTCTCCAAGTCTCAAGGGTCGAGCGGCTCGGGTGCTATTGCCGACACCACCCCCTGTGGGCTGGGGGCCAAGTGGTAGCAGAGCTGTAGTGGGCTCTGCTCCCCCCTTATCTTTCAACTCCCTCGTCGGTAGGGAACTTTATGAGTAGTCTTTTGGTGGAGATAACGACATCTAGAAGGTTCAAACTGGGTCTCCCAAGGATGGCGTTGTAGGCCAGTTGGACTCGAACTACTAGAAAGTTCATGAGAACCATGCTCTGACACGGTGAAGTCCCGGCTGTGATAGGGAGAGTGATCTCCCCCTCGACCTTTACAGAATCTCCAGTAAAACCCATCAAGGGCGTGGTGACGGGTCGAAGGGAACTATGAGACATTCATCCGAGCAAAGGCATTGTAACTCAAAATATCAACAGAGCTCCCACTGTGAACTAAAATTCGTTTTACAGGGTGCTTCGCGATCATCATAGACATGACGATGCTATCATCATGTTTGTTAACTACCCCTTCTAGATTTCTTTTTGATAAAGGAATTACAGAATCTACCCTCTCCTCACGCTGCCTTTTAGAAGTGTTACCTTCCCCCCAGGAGATCATGACCACCGTCTTCTCCATTGGGGCATTGTCCACGCTGATCTGAGGTGCAGAAGGTGCTGATGGGCCCGGGGCAGTAGGGTTCCCTCTCCGAACGAACTTGCCTAGGTGGCCCTGCTGAACGAGTTTCTCAATAGCCTTCTTCAGCAGGCGACAGTCTTCTATGTCGTGGCCATAGTCTCTGTGGTATCGCAGTATAGTTCTTTGCTGCGGGGAACCCCGGGCCTCATGGGGGGTGGATGCCGGAGGTAGGCTCATCCTTAATCTCTAACAGAATGTGGGATATTAGGGTGATAAGTGGAGTGAAGTGCTCTTTGGGAACTAGAGTCTGGGGTCGGTTATCTGGATGACGAGAGGGCTCAGATTTCCTTGACCGTGCCCCAGCAAGTTCTGGAGGTATTGGCTTCTTGCCGGACCCCTTATCGACATCCCTCCTGGAGAAGTTTCGCTTCGTCGGCACGGATATACTTCTGCGCTCGGCTCAGCAATTCAGCATAAGAGCTGGAAGGCTTTTTGTCTAAGGAATAGGCGAACCTGGAAGGACGGAGTCCCCTCTTCAGGGCCAGAGTGGCCATGGAGTCTTTAAGATTGTAGACCTCGAGTGCCGCCTCCTTGAACCGAGCCACGAAGTCCTTTAAGGTTTCGCCGTTCTTTTGCTGAACAGTAAACAGGCTATCGACCACCCAAGGAATCTTCCAGCATGCATCAAAGTGGGCCAAGAAAGATCTCTCGAGCTGCCTGAAGGAGTTGATACTATGCGGTGGCAAACGGGATACCACGCACGGGCGGCCTTCCGAAGTATAGCTGGGAAGGCGACGCAAAGGAGAGAATCTATTGCCCCTGGACTTGCATGAGGACCTTATAGCTTTCCTGGTGATCCAGGGGTCTGCAGTGCCATCATACGGGTCCAGCTGGGGTAGACAAAACCGGGGTGGGACCGGCTCCTCCATAATACGATGAGACAGCAGGGGGCGGTGGTCGTAGTCCACCCTGTGAGGGTTGGTAATTCTGTGGCTGAGCTCCTTCAGCCGCTGATGGTACTCATTCAACCGTCGCTCGGCCCGGCGAGCAATCTTTTTGTTGGAATCTTTCTTTGAAGATTCAGAAGACGAATAGGGAGAAGGTCTCCGGTGCAAGGAATGCACCTGCTTAGGTTCCTTCCACTACGCCGCTTGGGAAAGCGGTCAGAGTGATGAGAAGGAGACCGTTGCCGCTTGAAAGTCACTCGACGATGAGATCTCGGGGACGTACAGTGGAAAGCCTCCAAAGGGGTCCTACCACGATGAGACTGGCTGGTTCCATGATCCTCCGTATAGGGCGGAGAGAGTTGAGGCGGCAATGGCGTGGTGGCGGAGCACTATTCCTGTAGCCCCCGAACCACTGCCATTAGGTCTTGAACTTGTTAGGTCAAAACATCGAGCCGATCAGCCTGGATAGAGTGTGGCTGTACGGGGGGCGAAACAGGGAGGTTGACCTTCGGCTGCTCAGCCCGCGGGAGGCATCCCCCAGCCTGGTTGGTGGAGGCCTCCTACGCACATGTAACCGCCATCTTCTTCCTTGCAGAGGTTGTGGGGTCGCATATGCGTTGAAATGAATGTCCGTGCTGCTGCCCTCCTTCCTGGCGCATCAATCTGTTGATGCCAAATCACTTTCGAGGAGCGTCGAGCAAGAGAGGGGCTTTGTCGGTCTTTAGAATAATGATACGAATGCCTTCTGTAGCCGGAAACCTGCAAGAAAAGTTCCGAACTGGTGGTTTCGGGGACCCTTCGACGCTCAACTTAGTGATTTGGAGAACAGGAATTAAGATGAGATAGTAGAGGTTGAGTCCTCTCCCTCGTTGTGGGTCAGGGTCTTTATATACTTGTTTGGGGGTCGCTCTTACCCTTCGTAGATAACCATCGAATCCTATCTTCCGTTAAGATCGGCTCCGTAAGCGGTAGATGGGCGCACAGCCGCTAAGCATGCGCCATAAATATCGGCAACTGCCCATAGTATATCGGTAACCGCCGTGATCTTGGCAAAAAGCGAGTTAGCGGGCTACGTGGCAGTCTTTGGTGTTTCAAATCACTGGTTCAATATTCGAAGTTGGTTCCATGACTGAAACCATGGGCCGAGAGCATGCGAGGCGAGACTCGAGGCCAAGGCCGAAGACATGCTGAGGCCGAGGCAAGGCTTGAGGCCGAGGCTGAGGCGGGACTCGAGGTCGAGGCCGAGGCCAAGACGGAGCTCAGGGCCGATGCTGAAGCTGAAACGAAGTTCGTGACTAAGGCCGAGGTGAAGTCCGAGGCCGAAATCGAGGCCGAGTTGAAGTCCGAGGCCAAAGCCGAGACCGATGCCGGGATTGGCTGCCAAATTATTACTTGGCTCGAGAACCGTGCAGACTATTACCCTATCGCCTGGGTGAGTGATCAGCCACATCAACAACAATTTCTCAAGATTTAAAAAAAAATGCACAAATCTTATGAATCTATTCATATTATGTACAATCATCGGTCCAATGATAGCGACATCAATGTATTATGAATATATTCGTAATTAGATTTATATCGACTAAGCATAAATTAGATGAAAATAATTATATCTTATAATTAGTGTCATGAATAATATAAACCAATTAATCAGATATATTTCTACATAAAATGCTCTATGCTTTTTCTTTCTCCAATACTCACAATATTACATGAATCTTATATCGATACAAACTTAACGATTTGGGTATCAAATTCAATTGATTAAAACTATTCTTTTGCATAATGTTGAATAAAAGTTATAGCGTGCTTATATAAAGAAGAAATTTAAAATAGCATTGTATTAATTGATTCAAATAAAGCCCTTAAACTGGATTAATTATGCTATTGATAACATTTAGACAAGGACAGACATCATGGAAACATTGGGAAAAAAAAAAGAAGTAGCAATATGGTTTTCGTGGGATTGCTAAAAGCTATTCAACATGCAATTTGTTGATTTATGAAGATATAATGCTAATTTTTTACTGATTTCTAACAAATTTTCTATAATAACAGCAGGTAAAAAAATATATTATTGAATACATCATAAAATTCTTGCAATATCATGAAAACTTCGTATACTTAACAAGTCATCAATAAATCTTTTTTTTTTCCTTCATTCAACTTTCTAAAACCCCTTTTATTATATTTTAAAGATAAAAAAATAAAAACAATTTTTTTTAAAAAAAAATTGTATATTTAATTTCTTTGAAACCCGTTGAACGAGTAAAATGCTTTTTACATGCCAACCTTATGGATGCTAGCTATATAACATAATAGATAGGGGGGGGTACAAGTAAATATAGAGAATTAAAAAAAAAGATACATAAAAATAATATGATTTAATTATTGGCATACACCTATGAAGGAAAATAGAAAATTTTATTATCAAAATAAAGTATTGAATATAATAATAGACTCTCAAAAAAATTTAATTCTGAATACTTATAATCTTGTGATAATTTTTTAAAATATAATTTTATACAAGTTGGTAGTATGGAAATGAATCTTACACTACTTTGGTTGACTCTATAAATTTTTTTGCTCTAATTTATTTTTAAAAAAAATTCTGCAGTCGAATTCAGAAGTTCAAAGCATACCTAACATAATAAAATACTAATTATTAGCAAGAATAATTATTCAAAATTATTTGAAAGCAGCAAGAGCAATAGTATATATATATATATATATTCTTTTAGGTAAGATTTAATTTTCACAATGAAAAGAATCTGAACTGCCCTCCCTCTGGGGTATTCTGGTCATGAGAACTCATTGACACGAGGAAAAATCAGCAGACGGCTGCCGTCCAGGGAAAGTTGGTGGGCTCGCGCCGCAAGAAGGAAAGCTTCGCCGAAAGCAGCGGCGGAGAGCGAAATCTCACTGAAAGCGGGTGCGTTGGAGCCATGCTGAAGATTGGCGACGATTCGGATAAGCTGTCGGGAAAAATGAGCGAAGGTGACGTTTATTATTAGAAGCGCTGCTCCAAGCCTTTAGCTTTCCAATATCAACGAGAGCATGCATTCTGGCAATGATTTCAACGGCCACGAAGCGTGCCATGGATCGGGATCAGAGAAACTCTTCCATCCCTGGCCCTGTATGAAGCCTTTCTTACTTTATTTTCTTTTTCTCTTCTTTTCTTTTCTTCCCCTTTGTATGAGAAGTTGGGGGGCTCTTCATTGGCCAGTGACCATGAATTTTGATGGGGAAACATTTTGTTCACATCTTAGACAAACGCCTTGAGCACCTCCTTTACGTATGGTCTTGATCTTGTTCTTGCGATTAATGCTTTCAGGTTCAGGCCAAGTCTGGTCTATACCAATGCTAACCAGATAAGGTTTGTGATGTGGCTTATCAAGCCGCATTAGGATTAACGAACAAAGCAGCTGATGAAATCCTCACCTCGGCCTTCGAGGCTCCCTCGGCCTTGACTTTGGACCCGAAGTCCCCTCGGCCTTAGACCCGAAGTCCCCACGGCCTTGGATCTAGAGTCCCCTTGACCTCGAACTTCATCCCTTCTGCCTTTAGGTGCAGGTCCTCTCGGACCTCGGATCCCCTTGGCCTCTAACCTCAGGTGTTCTCTACCTCGAGCCGCTTGACCACCACGTGGTCCACCAATCGTCCGCAGCTGCCATGTGGCCCACTAATCATCTGCAATTGCGCATGGCCACTGCCCGTAACGGCGCACACCTGATACGACTAAGCCCACTTACCACTTGCGACGCCTCACCTGACAGGTGATTCGTGGTGCAAGATACCTCTGACATGCCCAGTGTCGGTTGCGACCTATCCATGTCAGTCTGGTCACCTGTCCGCTATCGAACAACAACACATCGGGATTAGCCACCTTCTAAAGAGAAAAATGGGATCTTCGAACAGGTATAAAAACCCACACTCACAACGAGCAAGGAATCTAAACTCAAGTTCTCTAGTTATTTTCTATTAGCTCTTTTTCCTCATTGTTCCCGAGTAGCTTACTTGAGCATCTGGGGGCCCCACTGGTGCAACAGGTCTCCGAGGACTTCCTTGTAGGAGCACTTTGAGGAGGAGGATCTCCGTTTCTCGGCGTTGGAGGAACGTGACTTGGCGGCAACAGATTGGCGCACCAGGAAGGGAAGGATAGAGAAGAAAGCTCCGAACCAGTCAGCTACAGATTCTCCTCTCCTGAGCATTCAAGAAGATAATAGTGACACGCGCGCAGGAGGTTTCCACCAGCCATGCCGGAGGGCATCACCAGGGAGTTGATCCGCTGGAGGCTGGTCCCCTCGCTCCCCAGGCCGACGTCCCCGCACCACCACAGCAAGATGATCGGATCACCGCTCTCGCCATGGAAGTCCAATCGCTGGTGAAAGTGGTCCAGATTCTGCAGCAGCAGCCGGCAGCCGCGCAATGGCAACCGGAGCTACTCTCATCGGTTTCGGGGGTGGTTCAACCCAGCCAGCATTCTTTCCTGAGGAGGTCTTTCCTTCGGGAGGTCCACCACCGCCGTGCTTCTCCCAGACATCATCGCCGAGAGGCCTCTAAGAGGCCCCGATCCCCTTCTCGCCATGCTAGCGTTTCCCCTAAGTGGTGGCATGGGAGGGAGGCGGAGCGCACCCATCTGCATCGCCATCATCCCTCTCCGTCGTTGAAATCTTCCAGGGAGGGATCATTTGATGGCCGGATAGCTCACCGGGCCGAGCACCGATTAGATGAATACAACTAGCGGTTAGAGGAGCTCAGCCGCAGGATCACCAACCTGCTGGAGGCGGATTATGACAGCCGTCTGCCGCTGTCCGCCGTATCATGAAGAAGCCGATTTTGACCCGGTTCCATCTCCCTCAGCTGGATCCACCGATCCCCTGAATCATCTGGAGAGCTACAAGGTCTTGATGCAGGTCCATAGGGCAACTGATCTCTGCTTTGCATCGCCTTCCCCATCACCCTGAGGAAGGCGGCCCGAGCTTGGTACTTCCATCTGCCGCCGCATAGTATCAACTCTTTCCGGTAGCTGGAGAGGGCCTTCCTGGCCCATTTTGATGCATGCCAAAAAATCCCATGAGTGGCGGATAGTTTGTTCTCCATCTAGCAGAAGAGCGGCGAGTCGTTGAGGAACTTCATCGTCCAATTCAAGGAAGCTGCCCTCGAGGACTCTGTGGCCACTCTAGCCTTGAAGCGAGGGTTCTACCCCTCCCGCTTTGCCTACTCCCTTGACAAGAAGTCGTCCGGTTCTTATGCTAAACTGCTGAGCCGGGCACAGAAGTACATTTGCGCCAATGAGGCCAACTCCACCCGGTGCAAGGCGGATGGGAGTTCCGGCAAGAAGCAGGCCCATCTCAAGCCTGCTGAGGCTCGTCCCAGGAGGCCCGAGCCTCCCCGCCGACCAACCAACCGACCGCAGGCTCTTGCTCCCAGGGAGGGTCCCTTCACTCCCTTGCTCGCCCCAATATCTCACATCTTGATGGAGATCGAGGGCGAGTCGTATCTCCAGCGCCCTCCTCCAATGAAGCCAGGGACCCCTGCAACAAAAACATCTACTACCGCTTTCACCAGGACCACGACCACGACACTGAAGACTATCACCAGCTGAAGAAGGCGATTGAGGACCTCATCCAGCATGGTCACCTGGGGATGTTCGTTCAGAGGAGTAACCCAAGTGCCCTCGGCCCGTCAGCACCTCTGCCACCTAAGGTCAGCATCGACAACACCCCAACTAAGAAGACTGTGACCATGATTTTCTGGGGGGCAGGCAGTGCCTCCAAGAGGCCGCGAGAGGATGAGAGGCTATATTATATAATTCTCTTTTCTAAAAGGGACCTAGAGGGGATGGTTAACAAGAATGATGACAACATCATTGTGTCCATGACGATCGCAAAATACCTTGTAAAAAGAATCTTAATCAATAGTGGGAGCTCAGTTGATGTTTTGAGTTACGATGCCTTTGTTCGAATGGATTTTTCCCCTAGCTCCCTTCGACCTATCACCACACCTTGATGGGTTTCACATGAGATTCTGTAAGGGTTGAGGGGGAGATCACTCTCCCTGTCACGGCTGGGATGCCACCATGTCAGAGCATGATTTTCATGAACTTCCTAGTTGTCCGGGTTCTCCTAGCCTACAACATCATCCTCGGGAGACCCGATCTAAACCTCTTGGATGCCGTCATCTCCACCAAAAGACTGCTCGTAAGGTTTCCCACCAGCGAAGGAGTTGGAAAGATGCGGGGAGAGCAGAACCCGTTACCACTTTGTTATCACATAGCCCTCAGCCCGCAGAGGGTGATGGCTGCACCAGCACCAGAGTCACTCGATCCCGAGACTTGGAGAGGAGAGAGAAACTGACCGAGCACCTGCTAACCTTTCCGCTGGGGGAGGACCCGACGAGGAGGTTCAGATTAGAGCCCTACTCCCGGAGGAGGCGCATGAGTAGCTTCTCGCTTTCCTGCGAGCCAATTCCGCTATCTTTGCATGATCGGTGTCTGACATGCCGGGTATACCCAATGAGGTAATTACCCATCGACTCAACATCAAACCGGGATGTCGGCCCATCCGGCAGAAGAAGAGGAGCTTTGCTCCCGACCAACAGAAGGCCATTGATGAGGAAGTTCGTAAGCTGGTAGCTGTTGGCCATATCCGAGAGGTCCACTATTCTGACTGGCTAGCCAATGTCGTGATAGTTCGCAAGGCCAGTGGGAACTGGAGGATGTGTGCGAACTTCACTAATCTCAACAAGGCATGCCTTAAGGACAGCTTTCCGTTGCCTCGAATTGACCAGTTGGTGAATGCCACATTTGGTCATGAGACCCTCAGTTTCATGGACGCTTTCTCAAGATATAACCAAATTAAGATGAACCCGGCGAACGAGGAGGCAACTTCATTTGTGACCGAGAAGGGCATATACTATTATAAGGTAATGCCCTTTGGACTAAAGAATGCTGGGGCTACCTATCAGAGGCTGATGAACAAGGTTTTTGAAGACCAGATCAGGCGCAACATGAAAATGTACGTGGACAACATGCTAACCAAGAGTGTCCGAACCGCTGACCATGTTGCTGACCTTGCAGAGACCTTCAGCAATCTCCGTCGGTACTAGATGAGGATGAACCCCCACAAATGCGCTTTCGGAGTTACAATAGGCAAGTTCTTGGGCTTCATGGTGATGCAGCGGGGGATCGAAGCAAACCCCGATAAGATCCGAGCTATCCTTGACATGAGGCCCCCGACTAGAAAGAAAGAGGTGCAGCGCTTGACCAAGAGGGTGGCAGCCTTGAGTCGTTTCTTATCCAAGTCAGCGGAGAGGTGCCTGCCTTTCTTCAAGGCACTGCGCAAGGTCAACGGCTTCGAGTGGACAAAGGAGTGTCAGAAAACCTTTGATGAGCTGAAAATTTTTTTGTCCACTCCACCGTTGCTGTCCAAGCCACGGGACAGGAAGGAGCTCTTTCTATACCTTGCAGCCTCCCTCGAGGCCGTCAGCTCCATGCTCGTCCGCATGGATGTCGATGGGATGTAGAGACTAGTTTACTACACCAGCAAGGTGCTTCATGATGCGGATACCAGGTATTTCAGGACCGAAAAGATCATCTTTGCTCTGATCGTCTCTGCTCATCGCTTCAAGCTTTATTTCCAAGCCCATCCAATTGTGGTACTTACGGACCAGCCCCTTCAGATGATCCTATCCCGTCCTGACACCTTCGGCTGGCTAGCGAAGTGGGCCATCAAGCTGGAAGAATTCGACCTATCCATCCGATCGAGGTCAGCAATGAAGTCTCAGGTGCTAGCCGACTTCCTGATCGAGTGCACATGGGCCAAGGAGCAGCCGAGGAACCGCACTCAGAGTCCCCCATGACGAAGGAGGCAGGAGAGGAGGAGTAGATCCTTCACATAGATGGCGTATCTAACTCCCAAAGGAGTGGAGCCGGGCTCATCCTTGCGAGCCCTAAGGGAGAGGCTGTGAGTATGCTCCCCATTTCCTTTTCCCCGCCATCAACAATCAATAGGAGTATGAAGCCTTGCTGGCGGGAATGAAGTTGGCTAGGGAGCTCGGTGCAAGGCGTCTCAGAGCCTTCATCGATTCTCAACTTGTCTCTGGGCAAGTTGCGGCGGGAGAGTACGAGGCCCAGGATCCCACCATGTCCCACTACATGAGTAAAGTCCAAGCTCAAGCCTCCCTTTTTTGCTTACTTCCATGTCAGTTACATTCCTAGGGAAGATAATGCCAGAGCTGATGCATTGTCCCGTTTGGCTACTTCGGCCGACAGGGCCTTGGGAAGAACGTGTATGAATCATCTAGAGGTCCCAAGCATCGAAGCCATAGAGAAGGCCCTACCGATCGTGCAGGAACCCTCTTGGATGGATGCTTACATTCGATACCTCACCGATGGCACACTCCCTGAGGGCCCTGCTGAAGCCAGGTTGCTCAAGAGATAGGCCCCTAAATTTTTGATGATGGACGGGCGGCTCTACCGAAGGTCCTTCTCATACTCGGTCCTTAAGTGCGTTTGCCCCATGGAAGCTGATTACATCCTTCGAGAAATCCATGAGGGCATTTGCGAGAGTCATCTGGGGGGCAGAGCGCTGGCATACAAAGCCCTACGCCAAGAATACTACTGGCTGACAATGAAGGAGGACCACCGAGCTAGTTAGAAGGTATGACATCTGCCAACGACATGCCAATATCCAGCAGCAGCCGACCTCTCAGCTGAGCCTCCTGGTGGCTCCCTGACCTTTCTGTTGGCCCAGATGGCAACCCAAGAGGGGGGGGGGTGAATTGGGTTCTTAAAAATTTAAGTCCTTTTTAACTTTAGTTGATTAGTTAGCAAGATGTGCAAGTGAGATTAACTAATAAGCAAAGAACAAGCAGTTAACAAAGAGAGATAGAGATAGAGAAAATGAACACGGCAAACACAAAAGTTTTATAGTGGTTCGGTGTATCCAACACCTACATCCACTCCCAAGGATCACTTGGGTCCACTATAATCACACCGATTACAGCTGAGTTGTTTTACAAGATCACAACTCTAACTTGTTGTTTTCACCGGGATCACAACGAACCCAGCTGGTTTTGCGGGCTTACCAGCAAAAACCCTACACGTTGTTTTGCGGGCTAACAACAAACCTTACTCGTTGTTTTCACGGGATCACAACGAACCCACACAAGCACTCCGGCTTGTAACGAGGTAAACCTACCTCCACTGATTCAATCCACTGATTGAACCAGTAACCAAGTGAAATCAAAGTATTTGTAACAAAATGCTCCTTCTTGAGCAGATATACAAATTTAAGAATAAATAAAAACTAGGGTTAGAAACGCCTGATGGTTTTCCGGATGATTGCAGCGATGGCTTTCTCCCTTTTCTCCTTGAAAAGTTGAATCGATGCCTCAGCAAGATTCCTCAATCGTTGATAAGCTTTGGAGAATGTGTTGCCTCTTTTTGAACTTGGGAATGGCTGAAGATTTTGCACGTTGGATTGCTTTTTGCCTTCCTCTTGAGCTTTGAGAGTCGATCAAATGATGCACACGAATCTCTCTCTCAAATGCAAAGATTGAATCTCTCCTTGAATCAAATGATTCTACAATACTCTCAGTTTTCCCTTTTTGATATTCAATAGGCTCTCTCTATTTTTCTCTCTTGCTCTTCTAATCTTTTTCTATTTGAATCTGGCTCCTCTATTTATAGATCCTGAAAAGATATAGCCGTTAGACACAGTAAAATATAGCCGTTGATTCAAAATATTACCGTTGGTGCTGATGTGTCAACTCAAAAATTACCGCCCAGATTCCGGGGAGTCGGCTCGAGTACTGTGCGAGTCGGCTCGAACACGCGAATCCAGAAACGCACCAAAAAGTGAGTCTTCAGGGGTCGACTCGCGAAAAGCTGGGAGTCGACTCTTGACTTTCAGGGGTCGACTCGCGAAGAGCTGGGAGTCGACTCGAGAGGCACTCAAAAATGAGTCTTTCTGCCGTCTGAGTCGAGTCGGCTCGCACAGTCACGAGTCGGCTCGAGAAGTTCAGGGGTCGACTCTTGAAAACTCAAGTGTCGACTCGAGACAACATTAAAAATCAGATAATCACAGGAGTCGACTCGGAAACTCTCGAGTCGGCTCGGGACTGATACAAAAATCAGAAAACATTCTGATTTGCTTTGAAAATCATCCCAACCAATTTTGAAATATAAATATGACTTGAATAATGTTGATTTAACAGTAATGCTCAATTTCAAAGCATTTTCATTAATTCATTGATCTTTAAAAGAGTGGTATAGAAATCATTTTTGAATTCATAAGTATAGCTCACTGAAACATATATTCAATTGATTCAAAAACTCATTACACATTAACAGTTCATAGTTTCCAATTTGAAATTGCTCATAGTAAGAATATTTCATTGATTGACTTAACATGTTCATAGCCTTTTAGAAAGTAAAGTAATGTCTTTTGGAAATCATCAAAATCAATAAGTTGGGGCAATTATGTTTCAATAATTTCTCAACAATCTCCCCCTTTTTGATGATGACAAAAACATTAAGTATATGCGAGTTAAACTTAAAAAATGTGATTCTATAATCAAAGATTTATGTTCATGGAAAGGCTCCCCCTCAATGAGGTAGCTCCCCCTATGAAAAGTTTTATAATTCATTCAAAAATTTTAAATTTTGAGCTTTGAGCAAATGATACTTAAGTTATCTCTTCCCCTTAATAATACTCAAAATTTTCTCTCCCCTTTCAGAGTCTTAAATTGCATATACGATTAAATACACTTTCTCCCTTTTAATGATTTCTTCTTCTTAAAGAAACTTAACAAACTTGAATCAAATTGAAAGCATATACGATTTAAATATTTCTCCCCCTTTTTTGTAATCAACAAAAAGGTTAAGAAATACATTAATGTATTCAAGGTATACTTCAAAACATCATATCTCAAATGTACACAACATTGAAATGAACTGAACTTCATTAACATCAAAAAGCATTACATCAAAGTTCAATTACTAAATAACTGCAAATTCATAACTGCAAATTTCACATTCATTACATCAAATAATAAAGAGAAATCAAAATGTTGCCTAGTAATTCTAGTTAAGTGTTCTATAATCTTATGCATTCCTTCACATTGAATCTTGACATAATCTTTTAGTTTTTCATCAACAAACTTGCATGCACTTGAAATTTTGTCTTGAAGCTCTGCATTACATTTAGCATAAGTCTCACCATCTCCACAAATATCCTTCAATTCTTCAAATATATTCTTCAAATCTTCATTAAGAGGAGGTGGATGAGCTAACATTGGCTTCAATAGAGATACTCGATCATTAATAGAATAAAGTGCTTCCTTCAAGTTCATAAATTTTTCATCAAATTCAGTCTTCAATCTAGTCTCATGCTCAATTAACTCTGATTTGAATAGAGACCTAAGCTGCTCTAACTGAGTGTCTGAAAAACTGACAGATGTAGAAAAGAGGTCTGAACTGGAGCAGATGTAGATGCAGAAGCAGGAACTGGAATATCTGATGGAGCTGGAACTGGGTCTGGTATGAATGAAGTCTGAGGTGGCTCTGGAGATGAATGTCTAGGTGCCTCAGCTCTATCCTCTAAACTGTTCTTCCTTTCCCAAATTCCATTCCTTTTGATAAATCCCATTCTGTTGATAGTGGCCAAGGTATAATAGTCTGTGTGTCTCAATTCCTTCTTGGGCTCACTGTCACTAAACATAATCCCTTGGCTCCTGAACAACTGAGTCAAGATCATACCATAGGGAAGACATGATTTCCTTTTACTTCCACAATCAGCCATGTACCATAAAATCATTCTAGGCAGATTAAAAGGTTTTCCTGATACTATAGCATCCATAATGAAAATGTCCCTCTCTGAAACATAGTCAAACCTGCCTGTCTTGGGAAATAAAACTCTACTGCAGATATTATGTAAAAGTCTTAGTTCCAATGGCAGTTGACTTGCAAGAACTTCCTCAAATCCTTCAAAGTCTCTATGTAATAGTCTGGTGAGAGCAGGAGATCTATCCTCTGAAGCAAATGTGCAGGTCCAGACAATGTAGGTTTAAAAGTCTAGATAAGATGGTGTCAGTAATGTTTAGACTTATGCCTCTCACTATGCTTACTAACCCATTGTCTCCTCTAGTCAATTCTTATAAAATTCTTTTACCAAGCTGGATAAGTAGGACAATAATGAACAAATTTTCTCAAGTCCCATTTCTAATAACTGTCTTCCTATAATGAATCCCTCATTTTCAAAAAGCTCAAAATCGACCTTCCTTCCCGTTGTCACAACTCTACTAGGAGGTCTACCTGAGGGTTGGAAGTAGGAACAGGAGAATCACTGGAAGAAGAAGACGTAGAATCCACGGACGGCTCGCGGACGGGTCGTCGCACAGTCCTTTTCCTCTTCATCCCGGCGCCTCTACTGCTGGCTCCACGCGTTTTGGGTGCCATAGATTTGATTGGAGTGATTAATCGGAAGTATTTGGAAGATTTGGAGGGTTTGGGAGATTTTTGTAGAGAGAAACGAAGGATTAGAAATGTTAGAAATGACCGTCGGGTCGACTCGTGCCCTAGATAATCAACCTGGGACCACGTCGAGTCGACTCGCGCATAACCTCGAGTCGGCTCGCCTAAATCACAGAGAGAAATCCCGAACTCGAGTCGACTCGCTCATACCAGGAGTCGGCTCCCAAGTTTCAGAGAAACTCGAGTCGACTCCGGTACACACCGAGTCGGCTCGGAGACCATTTCAGAACAAAAAAATTGAAAATTTTCTGAATGTTTGAAATGATTCCGGATTTGATTTTGGGTATGATTCATAATCATTGAGTCTTGATAAATCATTTTGATATGAATTCTAGATAATATTTCCTTAAGATTTTGAGGGATTGAAAGAATTCTAGATGCATTTCCTTAAGTATTTCAAAATTTATTCAAAAGGATTACAAATTCCTAATTCTCCTCTAAGATATTCAAACCTTTCTTCACTTAGGGGTTTTGTAAAATGTCAGCTAATTGTTCTTCAGTGTTTACATAATCTAAACAAATTTCATCATTAGCTACATGTTCTCTTATAAAATGATATCTAATTTCTATGTGTTTTGTCCTTGAGTGTTGAATTGGATTTTTCGTTAAATTGATTGCGCTAGTATTATCACATTTTATGGGTGTCTTATTAAGTTTGATACCATAGTCTTCAAGTTGTCGCTTAATCCATAGGATTTGCGCACAGCAACTTCCAGCTGCTACATATTCAGCTTCAGTAGTTGATAATGCAACTGAATTTTGCTTTTTGCTAAACCATGTGATTAAGTTACTGCCTAAGAAATGGCATGCACCACTTGTGCTTTTTCTATCAATTTTACATCCGGCATAATCAGAATCTGAATATGCAATTAGGTTTAATGTGGAGTCTCTAGAATACCATAAACCTACATCTTTTGTGCCATTTAGATATCTTAAAATTCTTTTAACAGCTATTAAATGTGATTCTTTAGGTTCAGCTTGAAATCTAGCACACAAACATACTGCAAACATTATATCTGGTCTACTTGCTGTTAAATAGAGAAGGGATCCGATAATACCTCGATAATACTTCTGATCAACCTTCTTACCTTCTTCGTCTTTGTCTAGCTTGCATGAAGGACTCATTGGTGTTCCAAGGGGTTTCATTGTTTCCATACCAAACTTTTTGAGTAGTTCTCTTGTGTACTTGGTTTGGTTGATAAAGATTCCCTCCTTACATTGTTTGATCTGGAGTCCAAGGAAGAAGTTGAGTTCTCCCATCATGCTCATCTCGAATTCTCCCTGCATCAACTTTGCAAATTCTTGACAAAGAGATTCGTTAGTAGCACCAAAAATAATGTCATCTACGTATATTTGTACTACAAGTAAATCTTTACTTTTTCTTTTAAAAACAAGTTTTGTCTACATTTCCTCTTGTAAAATCATTTTCTATTAGAAATTTACTTAACCTATCATACCAAGCTCTAGGTGCTTGTTTCAAACCATATAAAGCTTTGTGCAATTTAAAAACGTGATTTGAAAACTCGTGATCTTCAAAACCTGGTGGTTGTTCTACATAAACTTCTTCATTAATAAGTCCATTTAAAAATGCGCTTTTTACATCCATTTGAAATAGGTTAATGTTCATATGACATGCAAATGCAAGTAAAAGTCTAATGGCTTCTAGTCTAGCTACAGGTGCAAAGGTTTCATCAAAATCAATACCTTCTTCTTGACTATATCCTTTAGCAACCAATCTAGCTTTGTTTCTAATTACTATGCCATTTTCATCTAACTTATTTCTAAAATCCATTTAGTTCCTATAATTGAATGGTTTTTAGGTCTTTCCACTAAAGTCCAAACATTATTTCTTGTAAATTGATTTAGTTCTTCTTGCATAGCTAACATCCAATTATTATCTTTTTCAGCTTCTTCTATAGTTTTAGGTTCTATTTGTGATACAAATGCAAGATGATTACTAATATTTCTCATGTATGATCTAGTCCTTATTCCTTGAGATGGATCACCTATAATCAATTCCTTAGGATGACTATAAGCATATCTCCAGTCTCTTGGAAGATCTACATCATTATGATCATTATTAACATCATCATCCTTATGTGAATCATTATCTTTAGCCTGTTGTTCATGATCAGAAGATACTTCAATATTAAGTTTTTCAAGATCTTTTTCAATTATGTTTGTATCTTCCTCATCATTAATCTTTTCAGATCCAGTAGTTAAAGATTCATCGAATACTACATGAATAGATTCTTCTACTATTAAGGTTTTCTTGTTAAAGATTCTATATGCCTTACTAGTTGTTGAATAACCTAGAAAAATTCCTTCATCTGATTTAGCATCAAATTTTCCTAAGTTGTTTTTACCATTATTATGAATGAAGCATTTACATCCAAATGCATGAAAGTATTTTATATTTGGTTTTCTTTCATTCCATAATTCATAGGTGTTTTCTTTAATATTGGTCTTATTAAAGCTCTATTTAAGATGTAACATGCTGTGTTAATGCTTCCGCCCAAAATACTTTGGTAAGTTGCTTTCGCATAGCATGGTACGGGCCATGTCTTCTAAAGTTCTATTTTTTCTTTCAACTACACCGTTTTGTTGTGGGGTCCTAGGGGCTGAAAAATTATGATTAATTCCATTTTCAGTGCAGAAATTTTCAAATAAGTGATTTTCAAATTCTGTTCCATGATCACTTCTAAGAGATACTATAGTAGTGTTTTTCTCATTTGTGACTTTCTTGAAAAATTTCAGGAACATCGAGAAAGTCTCATCTTTGTGAGCTAAAAACATTACCCAAGTATATCTAGAATAATCATCTACAATCACTAGACCATATTTCTTTCCTCCTAGACTTGTGGTTCTAGTTGGTCCGAAAAGATCCATGTGAAGTAGCTCTAGTCCCCTAGAAGTTGAAACAATGTTTTTAGATTTAAATGAACTTCTAGTTTGTTTTCCAAATTGACATGCATCACAGATTTTATTATTTTCAAAATCTAATTTAGGTAAACCTTTGACTAAATCCATTTTAATTAGTTTTGAAATAAGGTGTGTGCTTGCATGACCTAATCTACGATGCCACAACCAACTAATATCATTAATGTTAGCATTATCAGTAATTAGGCAATGACTACTCTTAGAAGTTTTGTCTGAGTCAACTAAGTATATTGCCAAATCTATAACCAGTAAAAACAATGCTATCATTAATGGGATTAGATACTATGCAAATAGAAGATTTGAATCTAACATCAAAGTTCTTATCACATAGTTGGCTAATACTAATCAAATTGTGCTTTAAACCATTAACATAAAGTACATTTCAATAGATATGGATGGAGTTATGCGAACTTTACCAAGGCCCAAAATTTGACCTTTACCGTTATCGCCAAATGTCACAACTCCACCTACATTTTCTTCTAGGGTGATGAATTCCTCTTTGTCACCCGTCATATGTCTTGAGCAGCCGCTATCAAGATACCACTTCTTCTTTGATCTTTTGGCTACAAGACATTCCTGCAATATCATCAAACTTTATGCTTAGGTACCCAAGCTTTCTTGGGTCCTTCATGGTTAGCAGCAATAAAATTGTTCCTTTCGGAACCCATATTTTCTTAGCTTTAATATTTAACTTGTTGTTATTAACGTTTTGCATTCAAAGGATTTGTGACCTTTTTCATTACATTTAAAACAAGTTATATTACCTTGGTTGGCTTTTATAAAAATATTCTTTAGTGATTTCTGTTTTCTTAATGTGTTATACCCAAACCAGCTTTGTCAAAAACAGCTTTTTGACTATCTAGGATCATGTTAAGTTTAGTTGAACTTAAGTGAATTTCTCAACAATGTCCTTATATTTTTTAACATCTTTCTTAAGAGAGTCAATTTCTTTAGCTTGCTGTTCTTTATCTAAAGCTAAAGTTTTATTTGATCTTTTAAATCTTTAGTTGAGTTTTTAGTTTCAGATTTTAATTTCTTGATTCAGATTATCTCTTTCTTTCCTAAGTTCTTCTTTTTCATTAGTTAAGTTCTTAACTTCTAATTCTAATTCTTTTACTTTTAGCTAAACTAATGTTATCATTTTTCACAGATTTAAATTTCTTTTTCAACAATTTAAAATCTATCATAAGTTCATTAAAAGCCTCAAACATTTCATCAAAAGTAAAATCATCATTTGAGTTTTCAGAACTTACCTCATTGTCGCAGTCGTCGTCGTTGGCCATGAAGCAGATGTTGGCAACTTCCTTTTGCTCTTCTTCTTCCGATGAAGAAGACTCATCAGACCATGTTGCCATGTATGCTTTCTTCTTTTTCTTGTAGGCCTTTTTCAGCAAAGGACAATCATATTTAAAGTGCCCTGGCTTTTTGCACTCATAACATATTAAGGGCTCTTTTCTTTTTCTTTCTCCTTGTCCTTTTTCTTATCCTTATCTCCATCATTTCTTGCTCCAAATTTCTTTTTGTGGAATGGCCTTTTTCTCATAAATCTCCTGAACTTCTTGGCCAAGAGAGCAGTTTCATCATCATCTTCATCACTATCATCACTGCTGCTCTCTTCCACTTCTTTTGCAGCCTTTAGAGCAATGGTTTTCTTCCTTTTAGTTTCCTCCTCAATATGCTGCCTCATTGTCAATTCGTGGGTCATGAGAGATCCTAGAAGCTCCTCTAAGGGTAGTGCATTGAGGTCTTTGGCTTCTTGGATTGCTGTGACTTTTGCTTCCCACGATCTTGGCAATGACCTGAGTATTTTGCGAACAAGATCAGCATTAGTATAAACTTTTCCTAGACTTTTCAAACCATTCACAATATCGGTGAATCTAGTGAACATGCATGTGATGGTTTCAGCTTGTTCCATTGTGAACAATTCATATTTATGAACCAAAATATTTATCTTTGATTCTTTTACTTGGTTTGTTCCTTCATGTGTAATTTCCAACCTATCCCATATTTCTTTAGCGGAATTACAAGTAGAGATGCGGTTGAATTCATTTGAATCTAAGGAACAATATAAGATATTAATGGCTTTGGCATTAAGTTGAGCCATTCTCCTATCATTATCATTCCAATCCCTTTCGGGCTTTGGAACAATAGTGCCATCAATAAGGTGTGTGGGTGTACTAGGTCCATTTAATATAACACCCCAAAGCTCATAATCAGAAGCTTGAATGAATATCCTCATTCTAGCTTTCCAATAAGAATAGTTTGAGCCATTAAAAAGTGGAGGTCTATTCGTAGAATGACCTTCAGCAAACTAGAACCACTTTGTGTTGCCATAATGACCTTTAGCTCTTGATCGTGAGATCAAACTCTAAATGAGCACTATGCTCTGATACCAATTGTTGGCCCAGATGGCAACCCAAGAGGGGGGGGGTGAATTGGGTTCTTAAAAATTTAAGTCCTTTTTAACTTTAGTTGATTAGTTAGCAAGATGTGCAAGTGAGATTAACTAATAAGCAAAGAACAAGCAGTTAACAAAGAGAGATAGAGATAGAGAAAATGAACACGGCAAACACAAAAGTTTTATAGTGGTTCGGTGTATCCAACACCTACATCCACTCCCAAGGATCACTTGGGTCCACTATAATCACACCGATTACAGCTGAGTTGTTTTACAAGATCACAACTCTAACTTGTTGTTTTCACCGGGATCACAACGAACCCAGCTGGTTTTGCGGGCTTACCAGCACAAAACCCTACACGTTGTTTTGCGGGCTAACAACAAACCTTACTCGTTGTTTTCACGGGATCACAACGAAACACAAGCACTCCGGCTTGTAACGAGGTAAACCTACCTCCACTGATTCAATCCACTGATTGAACCAGTAACCAAGTGAAATCAAAGTATTTGTAACAAAATGCTCCTTCTTGAGCAGATATACAAATTTAAGAATAAATAAAAACTAGGGTTAGAAACGCCTGATGGTTTTCCGGATGATTGCAGCAATGGCTTTCTCCCTTTTCTCCTTGAAAAGTTGAATCGATGCCTCAGCAAGATTCCTCAATCGTTGATAAGCTTTGGAGAATGTGTTGCCTCTTTTTGAACTTGGGAATGGCTGAAGATTTTGCACGTTGGATTGCTTTTTGCCTTCCTCTTGAGCTTTGAGAGTCGATCAAATGATGCACACGAATCTCTCTCTCAAATGCAAAGATTGAATCTCTCCTTGAATCAAATGATTCTACAATACTCTCAGTTTTCCCCTTTTTGATATTCAATAGGCTCTCTCTATTTTTCTCTCTTGCTCTTCTATATGTGTATCTATCTGTTTCTATTTGAATCTGGCTCCTCTATTTATAGATCCTGAAAAGATATAGCCGTTAGACACAGTAAAATATAGCCGTTGATTCAAAATATTACCGTTGGTGCTGATGTGTCAACTCAAAAATTACCGCCCAGATTCCGGGAGTCGGCTCGAGTACTGTGCGAGTCGACTCGAACACGCGAATCCAGAAACGCACCAAAAAGTGAGTCTTCAGGGGTCGACTCGCGAAAAGCTGGGAGTCGACTCTTGACTTTCAGGGGTCGACTCGCGAAGAGCTGGGAGTCGACTCGAGAGGCACTCAAAAATGAGTCTTTCTGCCGTCTGAGTCGAGTCGGCTCGCACAGTCACGAGTCGGCTCGAGAAAGTTCAGGGGTCGACTCTTGAAAACTCAAGTGTCGACTCGAGACAACATTAAAAATCAGATAATCACAGGAGTCGACTCGGAAACTCTCGAGTCGGCTCGGGACTGATACAAAAATCAGAAAACATTCTGATTTGCTTTGAAAATCATCCCAACCAACTTTGAAATATAAATATGACTTGAATAATGTTGATTTAACAGTAATGCTCAATTTCAAAGCATTTTCATTAATTCATTGATCTTTAAAAGAGTGGTATAGAAATCATTTTTGAATTCAAAGTATAGCTCACTGAAACATATATTCAATTGATTCAAAAACTCATTACACATTAACAGTTCATAGTTTCCAATTTGAAATTGCTCATAGTAAGAATATTTCATTGATTGACTTA
>UESW01004155.1:760489-778926 GCA_900491605.1 Calamus simplicifolius
ACTCCCGAGTCAGAAATCATTCGAGGACCTCAAGAGGTATCTCGGCTCTCCACCCCTCCTCAGCAGCCCCAACTCGGGAGAGACGCTATTCCTGTACTTGGCAGTTTCAGAAGGCGCAATTGGCTCGATTTTGGTCAGATAAGAGAAAAAGACTCAAAAGACGATCTACTATGTCAACAAACCGCTCCGGGACGCCGAGACAAGGTACACCCGGATCGAGAAGTTGGTTTTGGCCCTGATAACGTCGATTTGGAGGCTGCGGCCATATTTCCAGTCGCATCTGTGACAGTTCTCACTGACCAACCCATCAAGGCGGTGGTTCATCGCCCGAAGACATCAGGAAGGATGGATAAATGGGCCGTCGAGCTAAGCGAGCATGACATCCGATACCAGCCTCGCCCGGCTATCAAGGCCCAGGTTCTAGCTGACTTCCTCCTTGAAGGTACTATTCCGGAGGATGGTTCCACTCTAGACTCCCCCGAGCAACCGAAGCCTGACGCCCTATGGCTGCTCCATGTTGACGGATCGTCTAATGCCGGTGGCTCAGGTGCTGGCCTAATCCTCACCAGCCCAGAAGGGGCTACCTTCGAGTATGGCATTCGCTTCTCCTTCCCAGCTTCCAATAACGAAGCCGAGTATGAGGCTCTGCTCGCTGGACTTCGAATCGCCCGTGACCTCAAAGTGAAGAAGTTACATGCCTTCACCGACTCTCAGTTGGTTGGCCACGTGCGTGGCGAGTTTGAGGCCTGGGAGCCAAACATGATTCGGTATCTCCAGCAGGTGTGGGACTTGCTTTCCCACTTCTCTGAATTTGAAGTTATCCAGATCCCTAGATCCGAGAATGCTCGTGCCGATCTATTATCCCGACTGGCGACTGCGGAATCAATGAGTGCCGAACGAAAGTTTCCTTTGAAAATCCTGGAAAAGCCTAGCATCGCGGAGGCAGACCGAGTGATACAGATTGAGACCGAGCCATCCTGGTTCAACCCCATCTCGAGGTATCTCAAAGAAGGGTCGCTCCCAGCCGACCGTAAGGAGGCAAGAAAGCTGAAATTGCAAGCTCCCACTATGTGTTGGTCGACGACTAGCTCTATAAGCGATCCTTTTCCATGCCATTGCTTAAGTGCCTTCGCCCATCTGAAGCTGATTATGCTCTTCGAGAAGTACATGAAGGAATTTGTGGCAACCATCTGGGGAGTCAATCTCTATGCCACAAGGTGCTGCGCCAGGGTACTATTGGCCCACTATGCAAAAGGATACTGATGATCTCTCCGAGCTTGTGACTCATGTCAGAGACACTCCAACATCCAGAGGCTCCCCTCCGCCAGTTTAGTCCCATTTCCTCTGCTTGGCCCTTTGCTAAGTGGGGGATGGATATTCTTGGCCCTTTCCCCCTTGCCACGGGATAGAGAAAATTTTTGTTTGTCGCCATCGACTACTTCACCAAGTGGGTGGAGGCTGAGGCAGTTGCCCAAATAACCAAAGCTCGGGCCAGGGACTTTGTGTGGAGATCCATTATCTGCCGCTTCGGCCTCCCGCATACAATCATCACTCACAATGGCAGGCAGTTTGATAACCCAAATTCCGATGTTTCTGTGAGGAACATGGGATTTGCCACCGCCTTACATCGGTGGGGCATCCACAAGCCAATGGAGAGGCCGAAGTAACTAATCGGACCTTGCTTCAAGGGATCAAAGTTCGGCTCGCAGAGCCCGAGGCAGATGGGCGGACGAACTTCATCACGTCCTATGGGCTTACCGCACTACCCAGAGAATGCCCACCGGCGAGACCCCATTTTGGATGGCCTTTGGCACGGAAGCCATCATCCCTATGGAGGTAGGACTCCCTTCTCCGCGAGTGGAGAGCTACTCAGAGGAAGCTAACGACGAGCAACTTTGCACCAATCTCGACCTGGTAGATGAGATCAGAGAGAAAGCTCGAATCAGAATAGCTGCATACCAGCAAAGAGTGGCTTGTTACCACGCCTCCAGAGTCAAAGGAAAATCCTTCTGGCCCGGCGACCTCAGTCCTTCGGAAAACGTCCGTTTCCAAACCACTGGAGCAAGGAAAGCTGTCGCCAAACTGGGAAGGCCCTTATCAAGTGGCAGAAGTCGGACCCGACACCTACAAGCTCCAGGATTTGGATGAAAATTCATTCCCCGGACGTGGAGTTCGGATAACCTCCGCATATATCACCAATAGAGTACGCTCTCTATAGACTTGCCCCATTTACAGCTTTGGCATCTTGTTTCTATTCTCCGTGGCACGACCGCTGCAGTTGTTTTTTCTGAAAGGTCATAATAGAAAACAGATGTCGCTTACATCCATTCTCGGCAGAACCGAGCTATCTCTCGAGCCAAATCTTCGTACCTCGGTAGGGCCGAGCCTCTAATCAAATCTCTGAACCTTGCAGGGCCGAGCCTTAAGTCGAATCTCTGAACCTCGGCAGGGCCGAGCCTTGAGTCGAATCTTCGAACCTCGGCAGGGCCAAGCCTCGAATCAAATCTCCGTACCTTGAGGGCCAAGTAAAATATCAAGAAACTTCGTTCGGATTCGGGCAGCTTACAAGCCCCGGCCGGACCAAGTGGTCTCCAAAGCCTCGTTCGGATTCGGGCAGCTTACAAGCCCCGGCCGGACCAAGTGGTCTCCAAAACTTCGTTCGGATTCGGGCAGCTTGCAAGCCCCGGCGGACCAAGTGGTCTCCAAAACTTCATTCGGATTTGGGCAGCTTACAAGCCCCGGCCGGACCAAGTGGTCTCCAAAACTTCGTTCAGATTCGGGCAGCTTACAAGCCCCGGCCGAACCAAATGGTCTCCAAAACTTCGTTTGGATTCGGGCAGCTTACAAGCCCCGGCCGGTACTAAAGAGTAAAAGCTTCGGCCAAAGCCGAAGTGCATCTCCATTCCTTATCAAAAGTCTTGGCCAGAGCCGAAGAGCGTCGCTTATCAAAAAATCTCGGCCAAGGCCGAATGATAAGAACAAACCTCTGGAAATAACAATGGACATGAAAGTTGCAGAAATCTTCTTTTTCATTCATCACAAAAAGGGCAAAAAAGAAAGAAAAAGATACATGAGCCCTCACTGGGCCTTATCATCTTCTCCGGGAGCCGTCGAACCCTCCCCACACCGAGCTGACTCGGCGACCTTTCGCCGAAGGGATGCTACTTCCCCTCCAGCCATCATTGGCACAATGAAGGAGCTCGACTTCCCTCATAAAATGGCAGATATTGTTCGCCGCCTTCTGGAGCGCTCGTGATCCGCAAACATTGACGCCAGGGCCTCCCCATCGATGGTCACCATAACGCGGCTCCCCTGGGACCCCTCACGGCCATTAGCGCCGCTGTTCGGCTCCACAGTTGATCGCCCCTCACCTCCAGACACCATTCAGAACCCAGGAACTCTTGGGAGTCGGCTGAAGAGATGACTAACAGAGGCATCCTTCTCATCCGTATTTAAACTGCTCCTGGTGAATATTTCGATCGTTCGAGCCATTAATCTCAGCCCGTGGAAAAATGCCACGCATCACCACCTCAGTGGGCACTCGTGGGAAACGAAGAGTCCCGCCCCTCATCGGAGAGGATCATTAATAATGCTGAGGCGCTCAAGGAGCTCCCTTCTCGGGACTAACTCCCTCCGATCTGGATCATTTTTGAAGTAAATATCCTCGAAAATCTGCCAGACTTCCTCGAATCAGGCGTCCTCGAAAAAACGCGAAGGAAAGAATGTACCAGTGGCCAACACTTGAGCTACATAGTTCGCCCTCTCTGATGTGGCCGATTTACAGGCTCCAGGCCCCCTCCATCGCTCGGGTAGCCCCATCCTCTTTGGCCATCCGCACCTGAATCCACAGTTGCAGTAAGGACCAAGTAAACTATCAAAAATCCTCGGCAACGACCGAGCGATATTCTGAATTCTCGGCAACAACCGAGCGATATTCTGAAGCCTCGGCAACAACCGAGCGATCTTCGAAGCCTCGGCAACAACCGAGTGATTATCTGAAACCTCGGCCGAATCAAATGGCATACTCTTAAAAAGTTATCTAAAGCTCTGGTCTAGACGAGTAATCTCTCAAACTCTCTGACGCAACTAAGACGTCCTATGATACTTCGGCAGAAGTAAGCAACCTCCTTCTACTCAACGAAAAACATACGAGCTATCCCTTTCCGAAGAAATACCTGCTTCGTTCTACAAACGGGATCATGCTTACCTCATGAGCCCCAGGACCGCCCAGGTCCACCTTTGACCCGAACAGGGAAATGCTTTCCTCCACTGAGGACCGAACATTGGTCTAAGCAAAACAAGGTAGCAAGAACGCTGCCGAAATATGCCATGACCCAAAAACATGATATGGGAGTAGTAACTCTCAAGCACAATCACATCAAAAAGAAGCAGGTGCTAAAAGAAGAAAGAATAAAAGCTTCTTTATTTCTTTACCAATGAAAGGGATTACAACCTCCAAAGAGGAGTTACAAGTGCATCAAAGCACAGGAAATAAAACGAGTAAATAGCTCGGCCGAACTGTTGCGATCAGCTTCGGTTAATAATGATCTCGGCGACCCAAGATATCAGAGAAATCAAATGAGTGGATGAGCCCTATTGAGCAAGGCAACCCATCCACCGATCCCTCGGACGATATGTTGGATACCGAAGCCGAGGATGCTTCCCCCTGGTGGAATGCTGGGCTGCAGGTCGCTGCCCGATTGAGAGAGACAGGGACCATCAGCCCCGCACTGCTCTCAACTCCCTCTTCACATGGCGGAAGATTCCCCACGCGGAGGGGCTAAGCATCCAGCCCGAGGGAGAAGGAAAAGTCCGCGCATGCTATGGGGGTACATGTGCACTTCCTACCCTGCGACCCCCGTAGCAAACCACAAAGGACACACAGGAAGCGCGTATGTGCGCTCTCCATGTGATCCCTGCGGACCTCCTGTGCGCTCTCCATATGATCTCCGAAACTCCTCTCTGGAGGATGAGTTGCTCTTCAGCGACTCCTTCATCACCCCAGCTATCCGGGGAAGACGACTTGCAAAAGGAAAACTCAGTCCCCCCACTCTCAGCCCAAGGGACAGGACATCATGAAAACTCTCACAACTCACGGAGAAGAAAACCTTGGAGGATGGCCTAAAACGGCCCTCTCCTCCCTTTTTATAGGCAAACGAACCGGGAGCAGCCATAAAGCGAAAAGCCCGAGATTCAAAATGCCCTACCCCACGGCCACGTGGCCTCCGAAGATGAAAAGAGCGCTCTTCAATGCGCGCCAAATGCGTCCCTGAGCTATGACGCACGCCAAAAGATTTTCCCCTGATCTCGAATCGAGAGCCTTAAATGCAGGGGATCGCCCGTTGGTCCTTGAGATACGGGCAGACCTAGGAAATCGCCCAGCGAAAACGACGCCCTCCAATGGCAAGTCAGCGTCTATCGTACCTTGGAAAAGATCGACGGGATAAACGACATAAAAATACAGAGGCAACCTTTTGCAGGTTACAGGGCCGTATTATCCATTTCGGCAAAAAGAAGATCAGCGCGCCTTGGAAAAGACAAGACGCTGGCAGAATAATAAAAAGGCGCAGAAGCCAAGTACTCTTCAATAAAGGTGCCTCGATATCCTCCGCTCGGCCAACTACCCGTTATGTCTCGGCATAAACCGAGACATTGCCCTATGCTCCCGCTTAAGGCCAAAACTGCCTCTATACATCGGAATAAACCGAAGTATCTCTTCAGTACAGCATGATGAACATTATCTTTTGCTTTGATCCGGACTGAGACAGCCACCGATGCCTCAACAACAACGAAGCACTCTTTATACTTCGGCCAAACCACACGGTACATTGCACCCCGGCTGGAACTTGCGAAGTTCCCTTTACCTGGCCAAAGCGTGCCGATTTCTTTGCTTCGGACAAACTAAGCTATCCCGATACCTTGGCCTCGACCGAAATATTTGCTTAAGTCCGAGCCAACCAGCCCAAGATAGCGAATGAGTCATAATTCGTTCGCAGCCATAAGAAAACTTGGGGTAGAAGATCAGCCAAAAGAGGCGATTAAGCAGATGAAGACAAAAGACCCATTCATTGAAAATTTTGACCGAATTATATCTGAAAAACAAAAGCACACGAATGATCCTAAGGATCAGGAGCTGGATCAGTTCCAGCAGTTCCCTCAACAACACTCGGAGAGGCTCGGCTCGCTTCGCCCACTTCAAAAGTCGTCGTTCCTTCGGCGCAGGCTTGAAGTGTCCCTCGGAAGATGTAGCCTCACTTGAACCCAAGATAGCATCCAGGTCGACGTCTGAGATATCGTCATATTATCTTCTTCAGCCCCCGGGTACAGGCCTCACAAGCCTCAACATCCAGGAAAGAGAGGTCCCACTCCGGATGCTCGAGCTATCTTAGTTCGGGTCTCCTCCTTGCCGAGCTGGAAAGCCTCGGCACAGGTCGCATCCTCTATGCCCCGAAGCAAGCCCATTTGCTCCTCGATCTCAGCGACCTACCTTTCGAGCTCTAAGCTCCTCTCTTTACTCGATGACAGTTCCTCTTGCAGGATCTTTAGTTGGTTTCGGCCCTCCAATTTCGCCTCTCCATCTGCAAATGCAGGATTAGCCGATGCAACAGCGAGTTAATGAGAGAAGTTTAAAAGACAGTACCATACCTCCTCCTCCTGCCTGGCTAACTTCTCGGTCAACTCCTTGACCTCGCCAAGGGCCCTCAGTTTATCAGCTTTAACCTGCTCGATTCTGCCCTTGAGGTCATCAATCCTGATTGCCTATTATCAGCTTCTTCCCAGGCCTGGGAAAGCTCGCAATCAAGTTGGGTTAACCTCTCCTGGTGCCATTTAATCCTATCATCCTTGGCTACGATGCATTGATTGAGATTCCGGACCTTCTCCTCCGACTCATCGAGCATCCTGTTTAGACGATTCTTCTCCTCGGCAGCCTCTGCCTCAGTCTGTCTCGACTTTCACCGACTGTTTCTTGGCAGATTCCATTTCTCCACATGCCAAGATTCGATTTGCGATAGCTTCGAGCATGCCTCATTGTACCCCGCCTGGAACCCGCGCAGTTCCTTAACTTCGAGCTTTAATCTGACACGTCGTTGAGGGCGACCTGATGCAATCCCCTCACCATCTCCAACTTCTTATTGATAATGTCCAGGACCTGCTCAAATTTGTCAGACGCCGCTGCTCGCAGTCGGAGCTCAGAGCTGACTCTCTTGGCCTGAACGCTGGCCCCTGTCGCTAGGCTCAAGCGCCAGCATAGAGCCCTATTGATCAGAGCACTCTGCGGAACAAAAAAAACAAGTAAGGAAGCGTGATCAAGTTCGCCGGAAAACACCTGATACTCTGGATAGTAACTCACCCGGGAGGTGTAGGACCTAGCTAACCCCATTAGGGTGGAGTTATCGATATCGGGGAGAAGGTGAACGTCCTTCACTTAGTTCCGCTGACCAAACGCGGCATTGACAAGGTCCAAGTCCGCAAACTCGTCCATCAAGGGACCAGCGCTCGGATGTAATGCCGACTTCATCAAGGTGGAAAATGCCTCCTCAATAGCCGAGCCCGGATCACCAGGCAGCCCATCCGAGGAACCAGCCCAAACAATCTTAGACTGAGGAGCCTTCAATCTCCTGGCCTCCTCCAGCTAAAGCCTGGCCTACATTTCATCAGATACCTCGGCCAGCCCCGCCTCAATCTTCCCGAGGCTTCGACAGGGGAAACTTCAGCTGGAGGGTCATCGTCATGTCCTCCTTCTTCACCCAAAGGCCCCTCTTCAATCGCTGGCGCCTGCTCCTCCCACACGGACTCCACCGAAGCCTCAACTTGTTCGCCAGCACTTCTAGCCTCCTCAAGAGGAACCCCTCCGGCAGAAACTCCTCCCGAACATCCATTGCCTTTGGCCCAACGTCATCACCCTCTAACCCATCCGAGGGAGGCCCTTCAACAACATGCTTACCCTGAACTTCCAATGGAGCCTCCTCGGGCTATCCGCTATCTCCACCACCAGAGGACAGGGGATCTCAGCGACCCTCTATGAGTCCTCCTCTGCTTTGTACTTCCCCATCGTGGCTACTGCCTCTCCCCCAGCGGAGAGAACCCTTCTTCCATCGCCGGCGCTCCCACATCCCCTTTCTTCAGCGGTGAGGAGCGCAGGCTGGATTTGACTCGCCCAACCTCTGGCGAGCGCTCTTCGGAGAGATAGACTTTCTTCTCAGGCTTGCGCCTCTCTGCGCTGCTGGTCTCTCTTGGGCGCTTGCCCAACTCCCTCTGTATGCGGCCCGCCATCTCAGATTTCTTGGTTGCAGACATGGGGAGCAACCGGTCAAACCTGGGTATATCTACCCTAAAGAAAGGAAAAACGGAGAAAGGGGAAGGGGCTTACCCTGCCTATCGATGGGGCTAAGCCCGACATCGCAAAGGGCCTCCTCCGACAGTAAAACAATAGCCGAGAACGTTCGACCACTGGTGAGGACCCCTAGGTCCTCCTTCTCCCGTTCCGATAAGGCCGGATGTGCCTTCATATCCCTAACAGGGCTTCCCCATCCCCGCGGGAAGTCGGAACTGTTGTTCCCTTCAGCAATAAAAAATCAGACCTTCCATCCCTTTATGGACGACGGCTTATCTACGATCATCCCGAATAACTTTGAGGTCTGATATAGGACCACTCCGAGTTCCTCCTGGGCATCAGATGGTAACAAGCGCGGAACAGGGATAGAGTTGCTATTACCTGAACTCGGCTATACATCGAGATGAACCTGATGATACTCCGCCAGCTGTTAGGAGCTACCATTGTCGGACAAATGTTATAAAACTTCATGATCTCCTTCACCAGGGGATGAAGAGGAAACCGAAGGCTTGCCTTCAGGTTGTCTTCATAAAGAAAGACCCCACGCTCTAGCTCCTGCGAAACCCTACGCTCGGGCCCCGGTAGTCACAGAACGATATCCGAGGGAATGCCATATTTCTGGCGGAGTCTTCCCAATTCCTCAGCGGTGATTTCTGAAACCATGTCGCTGGGTCTCATCATTCTGCTGGCCGAAAGAAACACCGAGCAAGATTGCAAAGAAAACATGGGGACAAATTCTCTAGGAGGAGACGAAATGGCGCGGTGAATGGGAATAGCATTGCTTCGACTTTGCTTTCCCCCAAAGGAAACCGCCTCAAAAAGAAGATAAGGCATCTCGATTGAAACGCCCAGAACTGCCGTTGTAGGCACCGTGAAAATCAGGATTTGCTGCGTGGCGCTTCCCCAACCGTTGCCCCTAGAAAGCGATGGTTCCATTCCGTAAAAGCAAGACGGCCACGCAGCGCTAATTAGAGCACCATTACACAGGCTGTCAAATCCAAACCCACTCAAATCATGTCACCCGGAGTTATACTCCCTGCGTCCGAACCTACGCTTCGAACTAGGGAGTAGGGGACATGTGTTGAGGGGTAAAATTGTCATTGCATAAATAATCGTGCAAGGGGGCTAGGATCAATCCTGACTCCCACGTGCTGAATAATACCCGCTAAAGACAAGTCAACCTCAGTGGATCGGAGCACCTTAGCCCCTCACCGAGCCAAGGATTCCTAAGGCGCCCATCACATCTCTCGGCCTCAGCCGAGCTATATCATCTCTCGGCCTCAGCCAAGTTATATCATCTCTCGGTTTCAGCCGAGCTATATCATCTCTCGGCCTTAGCCGAGCTATACAATCTCTCGGCCTCAGCCGAGCTATATCATTTCTTGGCTTCAATCAAGCTATCATCTCTCTCGGCCCTGGTCAAACCATCCGATTGTGCCTCGTTAGCCGAGTCATCATTATGCCCCGACTAGACCCGGGCACTCAAGGACCTCTGTAGAATTCGGTGCAGGAGAGTTCAAATCCGTAAGATTCCAAATAGAAATCTATTTGAGAGTGGTCTAGGACCCGTGAGAGTGGCCTAGAGCCCTGGAGCCTATATACCCGCCAAATCTTGAGACATCAACCAGCTCTCCCAGCCATCGATCCTCTAACCAATAAGATGCAAATCTTATTGACCTCATAACAAACTGGATTCAAATCCTAACGACTTTTGGACCCATGACGCCCCCAGAAAATCAGGTGATTCTCTATAAATAGAGTCATCTGCCGACTCCTCAGGTATGCGCACTTGCTCACTGGCACACTCTCTTTCTGACTTGACTTCCCCCATTAGCGCTCTACTCAGAGCTCTCAAAGGCCACCCTTGGAGAGACTCTTCAGCGAGAGCCTTCTCCTCTTGTTTGTTGATTGCCGATCCCCGCCGACTTGAGTGTCGGAGGGTCTTCTGCAGAGGGCCACCCCCAACGCCTCTCGTGTGAGGACTATTTTGCAGGTCCGCCCAGGAGGGAGCCCGATCGCGCTCGAGTCAGAGGACAGATTTCAGCAGCAACAGTATGTATCATCGTCCTTCGATGCAATAAGCATGCACCAGCCGTATAGATTGATTGCTTGCGCATATCAGCACGTGTGCGGTGCATGACAATGGGCCTTGTCGTGCATCGGCACGTACAGATGATCAATCCGGATAGCTGATGTGTGCTTACTGCAATGAAGGACAATGCAGCAAGTCTTTTCCTTCTAAATATCTGCAGTCAGATGTAATGGACTTGCAATGGATTGTCCCACAACATTTGAGAAGCATGAAACCGTGCCATGAGTGACACATCATCCAAATATCTTGCATCAGGGGACAATGAGCTGGATTCCTGTGATGTCCCTCCCAATAGTCCCATATCAAAAAATTGGAAGTTGATATAGTTTATAACCAGTTAAGGAAGATGGACAAGTACCAATTGGATTCTTTTTGGGCTGTGATGGCCTAAGTTGGTGTGGACCTTATTCATCTTACTTTCTTGTAACGAAACGGGTTTGTGGGTGCTGCGGGCCCAGGACCTAGGTCGTTACAATATGGTATCAGAGCCAGGCACCAGCCGAAAGTGCAGGAGCTAAGTGCGACATAGGGTAAAGTGCTACATCCATGGGGGATGGAAGCCATCTCTTGAACCTGTGGGGGCCACCTCTAGAATCCTGCTTGCCTGATGGTTGATCATGTGCTCCTATCGATGAGGACGTTGCCTCTATAAGGGGATAATTGTGATGCGTCTCTCAATAGTCCCGTATCAAAAAATTGGGAGTTAGTTGTATGGTTTATAACTAATCAAGGAAGATGGACAAGTACCAATTGAATCCTTTTGGGTTGTAATGGTCCAAGTTAGTACGGATCTTGTTCATCTTGCTTTCTTGTAATGAACGGATTCGTGGGTAGTGCGGGTTCAGTGCCTGGACCGTTACAATTCTCATACATAAACTTTGCTAAACCATACATAACTTGATCTCTAGGGAGTGTAATGATGGCTCTCTAGCCCTCGGGTTCTTGCATGAATATGTCCGCCCCCACAGTTGCAAAGGATGAATTAAATTCCAATCTTTTTTTTTGTTTCAATTTAGAATGAAATTAGATCAGTTTTGGTTCTATTTTATGAATCCAATCGGATAGGTTTGAATTTATATTATGTTTTAAAACGTCTTTGAATATTAATATTGTTTTTCTTAAATATTTCACCTTAACCATTAATTTTTAAATAAATTAATATTTTATTTCTTATTTCTGAAAAAATTGGGTAGCAATCTCATTTCGATCTTTTGTGGATTAGACTACGTTTGTTTTGATATTGATTGGTTTGGTTTTGATTCCTGAATTTTGAAATCAATCAGATTGGGATAGTAGAGTGGCTATAGGCAATGAGGCCTAGGAGAGAGGAGAGGTAATTTTGTAAGAAGTTTAAGAATTAATAAAAATCTAAAAAGATTTTAAATTTTGAGAGAGGGTCAACCATCAACCTTAAATGTGTGTGTGTGTGTGTATATCCGCTTCTAATTCTCTGCTTCATTAGGGTATAATCAGATGAGATGGTATTCTGATAGTTAAGGATGATAGGTCTTCCACTAGAAGCAAGAGCTTGATGCGCCATAATGGCCTTCCGGTTCCAATCAAAACAAACTAGAGGTTGCGTGGGTCTGGTAGAGCAAGTGATAATTAAGTTTTCTTAATTTAGTCTAATCTACAATTTTAGTTAGATACCCCAATATAATTTTTTATTTTTTTTTTGGGTACAGAAAAGGGGAAGGAGATAATTAAGTTTTCTTAATTTAGGCTAATCTACATTTTTAGTTAGATATCCCAATATATATTGGTATAAAAAAAGGGAAAGGAGGGCTTTGCCGACCTGTAGCTAGGTCCCATGCGGCTCCGTTCCCCGTTCACCAGGAAATGTTTCGTGCACCGCCAGCACCGCCAGGAAATGTTTCGTGCACGGCACGGGATTTGCGCAGCCGTTTCTGTTCGAGTCGTTCCCCGTTCGAAGGCAAGTTGGTCAACCTGGCCCCACCCAAGTTCAGCAGTTAGAACAGAACAGTTAGACAGAAAGTCAGTGCGTTGGCCTCATTCTTCGAACCTGCGAGGCCTTGATAGCATGAAGAAACCCCGACCACTGGGCAACCGCCTGAACGGTCGATACCCAATATAATTAAATGCTCTTGCTCTTGCTCTTCACCTCTAGCGATAGCCATGTAGAAAGATGAATAGAAAGATGAATAGACACGGCTGCTTGGATGGTCCTAGGAAGCCGGGATCTCTAGCAGTACTGGCAATCATACCAACATAATTAGTAGAAACCTGCTGGGAGGAAAAATGCCCAACCAAGGATGGTTAAGCAAAGTTATCAGCCAACCAATGCTGAAGAACCATATGTCCTTCAAGAATAATCTTCCCACTCCTTGCTGCTAGTTTTCCAAATTGTAGACTAACGACTCTTGGATTTGTGCTTCCCTCATGTATGAAGTTTCAAAGAAGATACCCAACTATCTTTTCCATCATGGCTATTATTAAGGAAACTCCAATCAAGAATCATTATATTAGACAATCAAAGATGCTGCAAATCAATTTAGAATCTTATATGACTTGAGAAAATATTAAGAAAATCTTAAATCAGGCATGATTACATTAGGCTATCAAGGATACTACAAAGTAGATAGGCCATCTAAGATGCTCCAGATTAGTCGAAAGTTTTCTACAAATCAATCAATGATTTCCTTAGCATGATTTGAGAAATCATGTCCCTTGATTTAAGAAATTATCATAAAAATCTTAAATCAAATATCTGATCATTATGGTAGGCTTTTAAGGATGCTAATCGAGCCAAGACTTTCTTAACTATAATTTAAGGAAATTATGAGTTGCTCAATTTCTTTTGGTGTAGGCCAAAATATTTTTTCTATATTTTTAATTTTGGTCAACTTGAACCAAGTGTGTGCACACACTCTCAACATACAATGAAAAACAAGCTTTATCATTATTTCATCTTCATGTATGCCTTTGTTTCTTTATGGTATCAGAGCCTTTTTAGCCCTAATGTGCAACAACCTATAGCTTTAGCCATAGCCAAATTCTAGCAAAATACTTGTTGTTTCTTTCACCATACTGTTTAACTCTGCCAATATCCTAATATCTATAAATGTCATAGCACAACTTCCACTCAAACTTACCTATATTGTAAATCTTAATTCTACTCTTTACTTCTTGGCTCTATATGTAGATGGATCCTTGCCATATCCATCACAAACCTTAGTCATAGATGATAGAACCTCCTCCCTAAATCCTGCTTATACCTATTGGTGGCATCAAGATCAATTGTTATTGCATGCAATCTTTGCCTCAATAATCAAAAACATTTTTGCCCTTATTGCTTGATGTGATAATTCTTGATTGGAAGTTTCTTTAATGATGGTGTTCTGGTTTGCTTCTTGGTGTATGTTGATGACCTCATCCTCATTATAAATAATACTTCTTTTCTTAAGAAGTTTGTCCAAGGATCTTGGAGCCCTTAACTACTTTTTGGGGGTTAAAGTCATCTCTACCAATGCAGGACTTTTCTTACTCAACACAAGTATATTAAGGACATTCTAGAATGGTGTCATATGGATGGTATTAAAGAAGTAACTACGCCTCTTGCTATTATCTTTTCAGTTGTGTTGCATAGCCTCCATTTACCTGCCTCAAGCTTATAGGCTCCTTACAATATCTTTTCACAACCAAAATGGACATTACCTTCTTGATCAACAAATTATCACAATATATGCATGCGCCAACCGAGTCTCACTAGTGCAACCAGGCACTTGCTTTGCTATCCAAGCATACTCTCTATCATGAACTTTTCCTCAAATGAGCCTACTCCACTCAGCTTTATGCCTACTTGGATGCAGATTGGGCTGGAAACAAAGATGGCCCCACCTCTACCACAATTTCTTTTGTATTTTTTAGCCTTAATATTGCCTCTTATTATTTGAAAAAACAACAAATTATTGCTTGATCCTCAGCTTTGAGTATCAAGTTGCTGCAAGTGCAACCACCAAAGTTGTTTGGGTTCAAAATCCCCTTCATGAGTTGGATGTCTCCTCTTCCATACTAGTCATCTATTGTGATAATATAAATACTAATTTATGCACCAATCCTATTGTTTACTCATGAATGAAGCGTATAGCAATAGATTATCACTTTGCTTGTGACAAGGTTGCCAATAATGAACATCAAGTATCTTGTATCTCAAGTATCTTGTATCTCCTCCAAAGATTTCTTGCTGATGCCTTAACCAAGCCTTTGTACGTCCTATCAACACCTTTGGCTCCTTCAACCCAAAATTGATGTCTCCAATAGGAGCACCACCGTGTGAGGGCATATAAAGGAAACTTCCAATCAAGAATCATCACATTAGGCAATCAAGGATAGTGCAAATCAATTTAGGATTTCCTCCAAAGAAAACCTTTAATCAAGCATGATCACACTAGGCTATTAAAGATATTGCAAATCAGATAGGCTATTTAAGATGCTGCAAATCAGCCCAAAATTCTATAAATCAGACAAAGATTTCCTCATGATTTGAGGAATCATATCTCATGATTTGAGGAATCATGATAAAAAAATCTTAAATCTAGAATCAGGTTATGAACATAGGCTCTCAAGGATGCTAATCAGGTTAAGACTTTCTTAACAATTTATATATCATGATTTGAGGAATCATGAGTGCTCAAATTTTCTTTGGTGTAGGCCAAAATCTTTCTTTTTTATGTTTTTTAATTTTTTAATCAACTTAGACCATGTATGTGTATAAATATATGCATGTATATACTCAACATATAATGAAAAACAAGCCTTTCATCATTTCATCATCTTCATCCATGTCTTTAGTTATAACTATTATGCTTACTATTAAAATCTTTCAAAGAGCATTCTTACAACAACAATATTAGCTTTGAGCAATACATCCACAAGAAAGTCATTAGTCCATTCCAAGGTTTGAAGCTTCAGAGGCAAGATTAGTGTATAATTGGACTTTGAAGTCTATCATAAAAGGTTCAAAAGTTGTGAGCCAACTAGACCTGGATTACTGATGTGGACCAATAAGGACATGGTAGCTTGATTGAAGATCCACAATGATGCGAGATAGGTGAGAAGACGTGATGTGGATGACCTTTCCTAATTGATCAGTCCACTCCTTTGCTTCAAAGAAGTCACTAAGTTTGGTGAAGCATTGTTCTTATTAAGAACCGCCTAAGCCAATTAACATGAAGACCCAATCAACCAATTCAGAAAAAAATATTTCCTTCTACCTATCTGACTCTGATACTACTCCATTAAGATGCCTATAAAAGCAGTCCCACATCTCAAAAGTAAAGGGCCTTTTCTCCAAATTTGAGTCTCTTTTCTTCTTCTTATCATTGACTTAGGCATTAAAGGGTTTCCCCTTAGAAGAAACTCTCGGGCCTCCTAACACTTTTATTTGAGGTAGGGAACCAAGTTAGCGATGTAAAGTGCATTGTTCAGTCAAGCTAAGCATTCTCCTTAGTTGATGCATGAAAGGTTAAATTTTGACATCATCATGCTTCATTTATAGGAATGTTAAAACACTTAATTACGCCATCAAAATGATGTGATTAAACTAAAGTGATCACCAAGTAGATCTGAGCCAAGGGCTAGTCATCTCCTAGGATTTCATGAGAGAACCAACTAATCTCACTCCGACCTCGCCATCAACTTTAGCATCAACACCATCCTTGGTTTCATTGGAGGTTCAGCAGCAACTTGATGTGAAGTCTTAACGAATGAACCAGTGCATGGATATAATGGTCGCTATGATCTAAGACTTAGCCACCCAAGGGTCTGGCTTTAGAGGTCATCCTAGAGTAGAGTATCAAGTGTGTCAAAATTTTAGCCCTAACTAACCTGAAGGAGAGCTTGACGACTGTCCATAATCGAGAGATCACACTCTACCTCATCTTGATGGACCTTCAACCAAGTTTGAAGCTTGCTCGTTTCGACAAGCTAATACACCTCACTCTAGCCAACCTAACAAAGAGCCTTGGTATCGTTTTGCTAGTTCAAATAACATACAAGTCTAAGAGCACCTTCAACAAGTTAGAGCATAATAGATGATCACTGATTTGAAGAGATGAATCAAAAGGTTGGAGCCATAATGCAGCAAGCTCAAGCTTGTGGGGTAGGCATGTTTGAAGATTTCAATCTTCCTATTAGGCCTCCATTTGCTAAGAAGGTTATGGCCAAGCCACTTCCTCCTAAGTTCAAGAGCTTCAAAGCATTGATGTTTCTGCATAGAGCCCTGAATGCCATAATGTGTCAAGCATTCTCTACACTTTGAAAAATGCAACTCGAACTTGGTATTCTAGTCTAAAGCCATCCTTTATCGACTCCTTCCAATAGCCTAACCAATTATTCATGGACCATTTTATTAGCTGCCAGAAGTATAGAAAGACTTCTAGATCATTAATAATAGTTAAATAGAAGAAGAATAAATCATTAAGAGATTACCTTCAGCGATTTAATAGTGTGGATAGGACTTAGACACCTTGGTTGTTGTTACAACCCTATTGAGTGGCCTTAGGAAGTTCAACTTCTCACTAGTGAAAAGACTCCCTAAGGACCTTAATAAGTTGCTTGCTTGAGCTGAGAAGTACATAAATGTTGAAGAGATTTTAATAGCTTGAAAAAAAGGAGGGGATATCAGCCAAGAAGTGAGCCGAGAAGATAACCTGTAGCCTAAGGAGCCATGAAAAAAACCCAAAAATTGAGAGGTGCCTTTTTTATTGAGGACACCTTTTTGAATATTTGAAAAGTATACTTTATTAAATGCTCTGTGCAGCCAAATTCTGATGTAAATTCATGAGAACCATGTGAAGTGGCTAGACAAACTAAGGTTAAACCCAAAAGCTGTAACCGAAGTAAGTATTGCTAGTTTCATTGTGACTGTGGTCACAATATCGATGAATGCTAGAATCTTAAAGATGAGATTGAAACTATCATTAAAAGAGGATACTCAGTTGGTACATCTGAGAATATTCCCCCATAGCTCCTAATCCTCAAGGAGAATGTAGAATCGACAAAGCTAGATAATAGGTGTTGACCCAATTGAGGATTTTGATGATTAACAAAACTATTTGAGTATAACATTTGTTGTTACTAATGATTTTGATTAAGTTTTTCAGATTATAAGTCTATTTGATGATCAAAATCAAGAAGGAAAATCAAGTTCTGGTTTGAATCTAATGTCAAGGTAAGACTGCAGACATTAGAGTCGACACATGGAATCACAGAGCCGACTCCGAAAAAGGGCACAGACTTAGAGTCGACTCCGGGACTGTGAGAGCCGACTCTATCAGAAACAACAGAACGTTCGATTTTCAGGCCACGACTTAGAGTCGACTCCCAGACTATTAGAGTCGACTCCAGAAGAATTTTGTGTCGACCCCAGAAAAGTCAGAGACGACTCCAGATCGAGCGGATTAAATTATTTCGAGTTAGAGCTGACTTCAGAAAAGCCAGAGCCGACTCCAGAATGTCAGACACGGCTCCAGAACTGTCAGAACGACTCTAAACTTTATCTTTATCTATTTTAATCCCAACGGCTATTGTTATTTATGGATCTAATCCTTTTTACTTGCTTCTAACGGATAGTTTCACACTATTTATGGATTAATCGGATCTATAAGAAGAGGGTTGATTGCATCCCAAAAACAAGAGAGGAAAAGAGAAGAAAGAGGCAAAAAAAAGAATAGAGAAAATCTTTGAGATCTATCATAAAAGAAAAGAGGGAAAACCTGTAAGGAAGATCATACTCATTCCCCAAAAGAAGAGAAAGAGATTCCAAGCCTTTGCTGTTCTATTTAGAAGAAATCTCAAGAGAAGGAAGAAGCCCTAGTTTTTCCAATCTTCTGAGCCTCAAGAGCATATTCAAAGGAAGATCCATTCAAAGGAAGAGAAGGAAGAAGCCACCAAGATCTTCGAATCAAGCTTTGGTTCCTAATATCTATTTATTGTTTCATTATTGTATATTTGCTCATTGAAGGAGCAGTTTGCTTTTGTAAAATCAAA
>UESW01004155.1:790825-827149 GCA_900491605.1 Calamus simplicifolius
TGATGCGTATAAGGTATGGAGAATGGTCGTCCGCCATGCACATTACTCCACCTCGGGGATGCTCCTCTTTTTGGAAGGAGGTCTGTCGCTATGGTCAGGCTATCTTGGATAATATCTCGTGGATGATCGAAGATGGTTCTTCAGTTAGCGTTATTCATGATACCTTGATTTCTGAGCTTCCTCTCTCTCAGTGGCCCTCATTTATTAGTATTGAGGCCCTGGACATTTATTAGTATTGAGGCCCTTCCAGTTTAAGGGTTAAGGACTTGATCTCCTTAGACCCTCCAGCTTGGCATATCTCCTCGATGACCAGATTTTTTGATGCTGAGCTTGCTCGGCGGATTTTATCGATGCCTCTTATTCCTGGTCGATCTTCTGATGTTAGACTATGGCAGAGATCCTGTCTCTCTAAGGCTCCGACCAGGGATCTGATGAGGATATTCAGACCTCAGCCTCAGCGCTTGGAGGACACTGCGTGGATTTGGAAGCTTCCTACTATCCCAGAGTTCAGTTATTTATATGGAAACTTCTGTGGGACTCTCTTCCTACCTGTGCTCTCCTATCTCGGAGGGGTCTTCCTATTCAGTCGATCTGCCCTTTATGCAGCTTGGAGGAGGAATCTATAGATCATGCAATTTTCATCTGCCCCAGAGCTAGACGGGTATGGCTTATGATGGGTTATTCTTTCAGACAGAATGACTCAGGCTCCCTGCGCTCTTCTTTCCTTCTTGACCTTCGAAGGTGCCCTCAACATAAGAAAGGTCTCTGGGCGGTCACTGCTTATCAGATTTGGTTGTCTAGGAACCAGCTTATTTTCTTTGATGACACTATTTCTTTTCACAAGATTGTAAGGAAGATTAGATTATTGGCGATAGACTATGCTCGTATTGGTTCTGATGTCTCTGGCCACTGGGGATCCCCTGCTGCTTCGGTAGTGAACCGGCACACGGTTTTTATCTCCTGGGAGCCCCCCTTCCAGGGTTTGTCAAAATCAACTTTGACCGGAGTGTCAGTGAAAGAATTGCCGGTTCTGCGTTCATTATCTGAGGACCTCATGGTGACTTATTGGCAGCGGGAGGTTTTGGTACTATCGACTCCTTCGTCCCCATGACTGAGCTTTATGCGGCTTGGGCGGGTATTTCTTATGCTGCTCGGGTTCTTCATGCTAAGAGACTTTGTATTGAGGGTGACTCCATGTCGGTCATTTCTTGGATTCAGATGCAGAATTGCCCTCCAGCTCATACTAATCCGATTCTGTTGGACATTTGAGCTATTCTGTGGGAGGTTGATTGCGTCCAGACCCGTCATATTTATCGCGAAGCTAACTTGGCGGCGGATTGGGTGGCTACTTCTGTGGCTCAGCTTTCTGGTCCATGGATTTTGACGCCGGGTGACCCCTGCCTTGTTCCTTTGCAATAAATTTTGTACTCTGATCTATCTAGGCTGATTCGCACTAGACTAGTATGATCGCTCGTTTGTACTAAAAAAAAAATTTCTTGCAGCAACAAAATCTTAAATGGTGTTAAAAAAATTATAACCCCGAAAATAAACTTAATATCCTAATATTATATGCGTAGTTAGATGGCTTCTATGCTATATAGAACTGAAATATTTAAAAGATAATAAAAAAAATTATGAGCGCTCTCATAAATATAGGCTATGAACCAATTGTAAATATTTATTTTTAAATGAAACACGTAGCGGCAATCTATATATGCACGGCACTTAATAAGAATTTTATTTCAATGCAATGCTGGTCTCAATAACACTTGTATAAAGTATTAGATTATATATTTTTTTTTTCTTCTTTAAAAGCTTACGGCTGAACCAAAGGCATTAGATATATCTCTTTAAATATCCTTGAAGCCCCTCATATTTTTATTTTCTGTAAAATGTTAGATGAAAAGGATATTAAATGTCACTTAATGAGTGTCTTCATAATTTTTTATATTTTTTGTAATGCCCATAAGGATTTGCTATAAATGCAAGGAATAGAAAAATATTTTTTTGCCATATAAATAATGATGAAGAAAATTTATCCCCATAATTACAAATAGAGTGAGTAAAAATTGAAATTAAAAAAATTTAACATTAAAAATAAGATTGATGGAATGAAATCTTTGATAGAGATAAGATATCCGATAGAATGAAGATTTTTATGAGAATAAAAATAAAAAATTTTATTAAAAACTAAGATAGATGGGAATAGAGATCTCTGCTCCCATTGGTGGGAATGAGAATGGGGATGGAAAGTGTCTCTTCCTCCTTCATTACCATTTCTATCAAAAGGCACTCATTAACTAAACCCTTAAAAGAATAATTATTCTTTATTTAACTCATTTTGTTAAACTTATGTAACGTATCCTATTTAATTTTTCCTCTCTCTCTTCCTTCCGATGCCACCCATTGACACGAAAATGTTAGATTTGATGAGATTCAAGATAAAAAATGTGTTAGGGCATGGCTAGATGCAAACATGCAATGCATTGGATGACCATTTTTATTTAAAAAATATATACAAAGTATTAAAAATACTTCGCATCCTCTAAATGCACAATGCATTATTCTTTGATAGTGAAATTTTATGAAAGAATTATTCAACTTTCCTATTGACCAACTTACTCATATTGTTGCCCAGATCTAGCAACCCAAGAGAGGGGATGAATTGAGTTTCTTAAAAATTAATTAGCTATCAAGTATGTGCTCCTATATTCTTTCACAGTTGATTACGTGTTGTGAGTTGCGTCAAATACACAATCAATCATAGAAAAAGAAACACAATCAAACACACAATGTTTATAGTGGTTCGGTGCCAACCATGCACCTACATCCACTCCCCAAGAACATCTTGAGAATTTCACTAGTCACCATTAGCCAAACTGGCTAGCAAACTTATTTACGGGCACAAGCAATCAAGCCTTACACACTAGCCCTCCAAGCTAGTCTTCTTGTTTACGGGTACAAGGGGACCTTACAAATTAAACTGGGTAGACCTCTACCCAACCATGTTTCACAATTGTGAAACAAACCAAGGCACAAGCAATAGACTATTTTAATACAACAAATGCTCCTAGATATGAGCAGATTTAAAGCAATAAGCGTACTTATCAACTTGAAGAGCTAATCCCGAAGTAGCTTCTTTCTTTAATAAATGCAGCGGCAAAAGGAAGCTTTCGAGGTGGCTTTGAATGCTCTTTAATGAAGGTAGATGAAGCTTGAAGACCACTTGAAGAAACAGCAATAAATGAGCTTTGGTGGTTGAAAGATAATCGAAGCAAAGCTTCAACAAACCTCAAACAAATCTCTCTTTCAAATGATTTTTCTCTTCTTATTCTCTCTTGTTTCTTTTCTTTTCTTTTCTTTTCTTCTGGTATCTCTTTAAAACACAGTTCAAGATCACTATTATAAAAAAAAATAGAGCTATTATGAGAGGAAAGGCGTCTGGCCAATAGTTATTAAGGAAGCAAAATAGACACCGAAATTCCAACGATGTGAAACAAGAAACTAGCCATGTTTTTCAAAATATAGCATTCCAGAAAGTTAAAACCGGCATTCCAAAACATTCAAACAGAGAGCCGGTCGAAACTCCAATAAAAATGGCATTCCAAATCCTGAAATCCTGTATGCCAAGAAAAAGTAACAGGGAGCTGGCCGAACAATTAACCAAAGCGGCATTCCAAAATCTTAAAATTGGTATGCCAAGAGAATGTTGCAGGGAGCCAGCCGAACCATCAACAAAAGCGGCATTCCAAAATCCTAAAATCGGTATGCCAAGAGAATGTTGCAGGAGCTGGCCGAACCAACAACAAAAGCGGCATTCCAAAATATTAAAATTGGTATTCTGAAAAGTTGTAACAGGGAGCTGGCCGAGAGAGTTTTAAAACTAGAATTCCAATACAACTAGTTAGCATGCCAAGATAGGGAGCCTGAGAATCAGCAGAGAGCTTCTTAGGATTAGCATGCCAACTCTATAAATTAGTATACCAAGATAAGAGGCCAGGGAACGTCAATCTCCAAATACAAGGGACTAGCCAAGGATTCATCCAAATTGAATAAGCCTGAAATCCGAAGGCAACCGAATGCAACCCGAATTTAAATCGAAGGCAACAAAAGGCAACCGAAGGCAACCCGAATTTAAACCGAAGGCAACAAAATATGGTATTCCAAATCAAATATTGGTAACCTGAGATTCAAGCAATATGCATCCAATCCGAAGGCAATAGAGAATAAATATAATCCGGTGATAATAGAGTTATAAATAGAGCTTGTAGGATAATTGAATCCAATTCAAGACAATGCAAATATAATTAATCCTGAAAGTTATTTTGTCAGATAAATAGCATTATATCATGAATTATAGTGTACCTAGGATAAACAAAGTGTACTGTTCCATAATAAATAACCCAAAATTGATTTGGCAGATAGATCATTAGCATAATATTAAATTGATTAGTACAATACTTAATTGATTAGCATAACACTTAATTGTTTTGAATTTCATCAAAATCAATATGGGGTCAACAATCTCTTCCTTTTTGATGATAACAAAACCATTAAGAATTTGATAATCAATAAGTAATTCAATCAAGGCATTCCTTGCAACTCTGAAGCATAAGACAATGCGTGCCGAAATGTATGTGTAACATGCCAAAACCTTAATTTTCAAGAACATTTAAAGTATGATATTTTAAAATTACATTTCATAACTCCCCCTCAGGTTTTAAATCAATGAAGTTTTCAAAAAATTCAATTTGACTTGTGAAGTATACACTTTTCATGACGATGAAAGTCAAAATGTGTTTTCTATTTTTCATGAAAAATGTATATTTTCTATAAAATCGAAATGTATGCTATGCTTTCCATAAAAACAATCAGAATGTATGTTTCCATTTCTCCCCCTTTTTGCCATTAGTCAAAAAGAAGGTGAAAGAGTTTGCATCTATCACTGTATGTCTTTTTTTCAATGGAATGAATTGGGTATAGCAATTAACAGAATTTTTAATATTAAGCAAATATTGTAAAGAGCAGATGAAATTAAACAAATCTTACAAACCATACAAACCAGTCAATTATAACTTACAAGCCAATACACAAATTGGTCCGCAATAGTAAGTAGCAGTTATACAATTCATACAGACATAAAAAGAAAAGATAGTTTCAAAACAACATAATTCCAAAATGATAGAAATAATAAGGGCAGGAGCAGCAAATGCAGAAGTCCAGAAGCAACATCAATCTATAATGTCAACATAGACGATGAAGAAGATCCACGAGCACATCTGAAGGGCGAGATGATCTCAAATGAGAGGCAGGACGGTGAGTGGGGTCTTCAACATTAGGAGACAACTGAGATATAAAAGATTGAATTTGTTGTTGCATATTATGGCATTCATTAATGAGCTTAGAATGATTATCCAGAGCACGCGGGCCTTGACAGTTTCCAATCTAAAGGAAGACATCTCATTACTTGCAATGCCAGCACTATCCAACAAAAAGTTCACATCCTTTCTCAGCTTGCCTAGCTCAGCAAAGAAATTAGAAATATCCATCATAGTACCATAATTGAAAGCCTTTTCTTTAATGATGGTCACACTACGTTGTAAATCATATAGGCTTAATTTGATTTCATTTAGTGTAGAGAACATTGAAGATATGTGGAGAATCATTGTAGTATCAAAAGAACAAGAAGATGAACTGTTGACAGATCCACCAAGAGAAACAACATCAGAAATCCTACGAACCAAAGTCTCCATGTCATTAAGGTCCATTTTGGTAACCATAGGATGACTTGGTTGGAAAGGATTCTGAGTGGGTGGTGGAACATTGGGTGGATTTGGATCAGCAGTAGGATTATTAACAAAAGACTGATTAACATTAATGGAAGGATTGGGATCCAAAGGCATAAAACCTTGCTCGGCAAACATGTAAGTGTAGTTTGTAGGTTGATCAGTAAACATAGAAGTGAAATTCCGAGGTACATTAGAATCAGAAGGATAATTATGATTTTCAGTAGGAACAGAAGGGTAATTCAGATGTTCAGTGAAAAATCCCTGAGGCACAGTAGGTAGCTCCCCCTGGACAAGTGCATGATTTTCTTGCAATTTTTCTTTACTCCTAGTCCAAAGGCCATCTACCTTAGCAAAACCCATACGAGTTAAGACACGTTCATTGTAAACATCATTATCGCTAAGGTGGTAGGCATTCTCACCCCTAACATTTACATCAAGATGATTAAATACATAGGTAAGAAGCAGACCATAGGGTAGGGCAGCTCTAGACCTACTAACAGCCTCTTTCATTACACAAATCATTTTTCTAGGCAGGTGTAGATGAGTTTGGGTTACAACATGATACATAAATGTTACGTCACGGTCATTCACATAATCAAAACTACCACTCCTAGAAGTAAGACAGCGGGAAACAATACTATGAACTAGTCTCATTTCCACATTCAGATCTTTAGCAAACACACATCAATATTAGAAGCATCATCAATATCCAGAACAGTTTCTAATTTAAACTTTCTATCTTCAAAAGTATCATCACAGAATCGTTACTTGAAATATTCAAAATTTGACTCAGAGAAGTTTCATCAAATTCAATTCTGACACCCTTAACGGTTGAAGATACTCTATCATTCCCAAAACTAATATTATGATAGAAAATTTTAACAAGATCGGGGTAAATGGGTAGGTTTGTTTTAAGTAAGTGTTCCCATCCTTAATAAGCTAGATTTTCTCTAATGAAAAATTTTCAGAAGCTAGAAACTCAAAATCCATAATTTTTTCAAAGCTACATATCTTCTAATCATAGAATGAAAGCTTGAAGGATTAGAGGGAGAGCACTCACTAATGCCTCGGGATATGATCCATGCACAGATTTACCTTTCGGAGCCATAGATCCAAAGAAATCAATGAGATTTGAAGTTGAAATGAAGAGATGGAAGAGAAGGAGGGACCGGTTGGCTTGGACTTGAAGAAATCGGTGAAGCACGGCTTGAAAAAAAATTTTGGAAGCAAGATGGAATAAATAGCAGCCGATTCCTTTCACTAACATTGGAATTCCACTTTTGCAAAGTTGGTACTCCAAGATGGGAAAGTTAGGAGACCGGTTGACAAAAGATGGAATGCCAAAGTGTAAAATCGGTAGACTGATTAAAATGCCAAATAAAGATTCGTTCATCATTTCAACATCCGAAATAATTTGAAATTGATCTAATAAAATATTAAAAAATAAGAAGTATGAAGATCAAACAGTTGCGATTTATATGACATAAATTCATGCAATCATGATGAGTATAGTGAGTATATAAATTAAACAATCATGATGACACATTTAAATGTAAGGGTCAAGCATACCAAGCTCTCTTCTAATTTCATAAAATTTTGATTCATCAAGGGGTTTTGTGAAAATGTCAGCGAGCTGCAAATTAGTACAAACATGCTCAAGCACAATATTACCATTATTAACATGATCCCTAATAAAATGATGCCTAATTTCTATATGTTTTGTCCTAAGTGCTGAATAGGATTTTTGGTTAAATTGATAGAACTAGTATTATCACATTTTATTGAATATTTTTAAGTTTGATGCCATAATCTTCTAGTTGTTGTTTAATCCATAAGATTTGAGCGCAACAACTTTCAGCCGCAATGTACTCAGCCTCAGCTATGGACAGTGCCACTGAAGTTTGTTTCTTGCTAAACCATGAGATTAAATTAACACCTAGGAATTGGCAAGTTCCACTAGTAGATTTTCTGTCTAATTTACAACCTGCAAAGTCTGAATCAGTGTACCCTATTAAGTCTATGCTAAATTGTTTGCCATACCATAATCCTAAGTTTTGAACCACTCAAATATTTAAATATTCTCTTAACAGCTAATAAATGAGGTTCCTTAGGGTTAGCTTGATATCTAGTGCACATGCATACACTGAATAGTATATCTGGCCTACTAGCAGTCAAATATAATAAAGATCCTATCATTCCTCTATATAATTTTAAATCAACACTTTTATCAGTACTACAAGAGTCTAGTCTACAAGAGGAGCTCATAGGTGTACCGATATACTTAGAAGTCTCCATGCCAAATTTCTTCAACATTTCTTTGATATATTTGCTTTGGCAAATGAAGATTCCATCATCACTCTGCTTGATTTGTAGTCCGAGAAAATAGTTTAATTCTCCCATCATGCTCATCTCGAACTCTCCCTGCATAAGCTTAGCAAAGTCTTGACATAGTATTTCATTAGTAGAACCAAAAATGATGTCATCAACATAAATTTGGACAATAAGCATATCATCATTTTTTCTTTTAATAAAAAGTGTTGTATCAACATTTCCTCTAATGAATTTATTGCTAATCAGGAATTTGCTTAATCATTCATACCACGCTCGAGGAGCTTGCTTCAAACCATACAATGCTTTGTTCAATTTGAAAACATGGTTTGGAAACAAGTGGTTCTCAAATCCTGGTGGTTGCTCGACAAACACTTGTTCAGCAATATATCCATTTAGAAAGCACTTTTAATATCCATTTGATACAATTTGAAATTCATAAAGCATGCAAAAGCAAGTAATAATCTTATGGCTTCTAGTCTAGCAACAGGAGCATAAGTTTCATCAAAATCAATTCCCTCTTCCTGACAATAACCTTTAGCTACTAGTCTGACTTTGTTCTAACTATATTACCATGCTCATCCAACTTGTTTCTAAATACCCATTTAGTCCCAATAATTGGATGATCATGTGGTCTATTAACTAGCGTCCATACATTATTTCTTTGAATTGATTTAATTCTTCATGCATAGCATTTATCCATTCTATGTCATCTTTAGCATCTTCAAAACATTTAGGTTCAATATGGGATACAAATGCTAAGTTATTATAAGTATCTTTAAATGAAGATCTAGTTTTAATACCATGCGAGATATCACCAATAATAAATTCCTTAGGGTGATTGTGTACATACCTCCAATCCTTTTCTAAGTCATGATTACCTTGTGTTTCTTCATGATTTACCTCTTCTTGATTGGTTTGAACATTTGCGTCTTCTTTTTCCTCTAAAGTAATTTCTTCACTTGATTTTCAATTTCTCCTGCATCATCAATAGCCTTTCTCTCCCTTATTGGAAGATCATTAGTTTCATCAAAAACATGAATTGACTCTTCTATTACTAAAGTATTTCTGTTGAAAACTCTGTAGGCTCTACTAGAAGAAGAGTAACCAAGAAAAATACCTTCATCAGATTTTGGATCAAACTTGTCAAGATTTGATTTTCCATTATTCAATATAAAACATCGACATCCGAAAACGAAAATATGAAATGTTGGGTTTTCATCTTTGTAAAGCTCATAAGGGTCTTTTTCAAAATAGGTCTGATCAAGGCTCGGTTTAAAATGTAACATGAGGTGTTGATTGCTTCTGCCCAAAAGTACTTTGGAGATTGCTCACACAACATGGTACGGGCCATTTCTTCAAGGTTTGATTTTTTCTTTCTACAACTCCATTTTGTTGAGGTGTTCTAGGTGCAGAAAAATTATGATTAATGCCATGCTCATTGCAAAAACTTTCAAAGAGATATTTTCAAATTCTTTTCCGTGGTCACTCCGAATCGATAAAACTAAAACTCCCTTTTCATTTGTAATCTTTTTAAATAAGTTTTGAAATGCAGCAAATGCTTCATCTTTTCTAGCTAAAAATAAAATCCAAGTAAATCGAGAGAAATCATCGATAATTACAAAACCGTACCATTTTCCTCCTAAACTTGTAGTTCTAGTTGGTCCGAATAAATCCATATGCAGTAATTCTAATGGTCTATTGGTTAAAATCATATTTTTAGATTTAAATGAAACTCTAGTTTGTTTTCCTAGTTGACATGCATCACAAATCTTATCTTTTTCAAAATTCAATTTTGGTAAACCTTTGACTAAATCCTTTTTAAGTAGTTTTGAAAGAAGATCCATACTAACATGTGCAAGTCTACGATGCCATAACCAACTTGATTTAGCAATTTTAGCATTCATAGCAACTAAACAATCAAAGTCATGGTCATTTAAATCATTCAGATCAACAGTATAAACATTTCCATGCCTGTGACCAATAAGTTTCATGCAATTATCAGCATTTGAAACAATACAAACAGATGATTCAAAAATTCATTTGAAACCTTTGTCACATAATTGACTAATACTTAACAAGTTATGCTTTAAACCTTTAACTAACAAGACATTTTCAATATATGCATGAGGGTGACACCAATTTTACCAATGCCAATGATTTTACCTTGGCCATTATCTCCAAAGGTGACTATCCCCCATCTTTAGCTTCTAAAGTGATGAACTGTGATTCATCACCAGTCATGTGCCTTGAACACCCACTATCAAGATACCATTTTCGTTTAGATCCATGGGTTGCAAGACACACCTGCAAACACAATGTCACGTCTTGCTCTTAGGTACCCAAGCTTTCTTGGGTCCTTTGGGGTTAGATAAAATGGTTCCTTTTGGAATCCATACCTTTTTAATATTATCATATGCATAGGACTTGTGTCCCTTTAAACCACATTTAAAACAGGTAATATTAGATGATTGACAGCATGTATGAAAATATTTTTCAAAGATTTTTATTTTCTAAGAGGATTATATCCTAATCCTGCTCTGTCAAAAAAGCTTTTTGGCTATCTAAAATCATATTTAATTTTAAAGAACTTAATGTGAATTTCAACTATAGGTTTAAGTCTGTCAATTTCATTTTTCAAATCCTTGTTTTCTTTCTTCAAAAATTCATTTTCTTCAATGTATCTATTATTTTCTAAAACTAGGTTTTGCATTTGATTTTTCAAATCTTTATTTTTGGAACTAAGGTTAGCAAAATCATCAACTAACTCATAGAATGCACCATGCAATTCTTCAAATGAAAAATCATCAAGGAAACTTGGACTTACCTCCTCGTTGTCCGCCATGAAGCAAAGATTGGCCACTTCATTCTTTTCTTCTTCTTCGGAGCTGGAACTTTCAGAATCACTCCATGTAGCCATCATTGCTTTTTCTTAAATTTCTTGGGACCTTTCTTTAGTTGTGGACATTCCGATTTAAAGTGTCCCAGCTTCTTGCATTCATAACATAATTTTTTTTCCTTTTCTTTATTCCCATCTCCTTTTGTAAATGGTTTCCTTTTTCCTCCGAACTTTCTTCTTTTCATGAATCTCTTAAATTTTCTAGTAATGAGGGCCATGTCCTCATCATCACTGTCATCCTTAGATTCTCTGACTCTTCCTTTAGTTCAGAAATTTTAAGAGCCATAGTCCTTCTTTTCTTAGACTCGTCCTCATCGGTGTGTTGTTTGATTTGAAGCTCATGAGTCATTAAGGATCCCAACAATTCTTCTAGGGGTAAAACATTAAGGTCCTTTGCCTCTTGAATAGCGTGACTTTGGCCTCCCAAGACCTAGGCAAAGATCGCAATACCTTCTCACAAGATCAGCATTAGTATATGATTTACCAAGACTTTTAAGTTCATTTATAATGTCAGTAAATCTAGTAAACATTTCAGAAATTGATTCACTAGCATCCATCTTAAATAATTCATATTTATGGACAAGCATATTAATTTTAGATTCTTTCACTTGATTAATACCCTCATGAGTAACTTCTAATCTATCCCAAATTTCTTTAGCAGATAAACAAGTAGATATGCGATTAAATTCATTAGCATCCAATGAGCAATATAAAACATTCACGACTTTAGCATTGAGCTGAGCCAACTTTTTGTCATGTTCATCCCATTCCATTTTTAGTTAGGAATCACCATGTTATCTAGTCTAGTTGTGAGTGTGTGAGGACCATTTACTATGATACTCCATAGGTCATAGTTAAGTGCTTGAATAAAAATTTTCATTCTAGCTTTCCAATATCCATAATTTATGCCATTAAATAACGATGGCCTATTAGTGGATTGTCCCTCACTCAACAAGGTTGCCATAATCTTTAGCTCCAAGCTTTTTAGGGCTTAACAACAAGAGCACCTACTCTGATACCACTTGTTGCCCAGATCTAGCAACCCAAGAGGGGGGTGTATTGGATTTCTTAAAAATTAATTGGCTATCAAATATGTGCTCCTATATTCTTTCACAATTGATTGTGTTGTGAGTTGTCAAATACACAATCAATCACAGAAAAAGAAACACAATCAAACACACAAGTTTATAGTGGTTCGGTGCCAACCATGCACCTACATCCACTCCCCAAGAACACCTTGGGAATTCCACTAGTCACCACTAGCCTAACTGGCTAGCAAACTTGTTTACGGGCACAAACAATCAAGCCTTACACACTAGCCCTCCAAGCTAGTCTTCTTGTTTATGGGTACAAGGACCTTACAAATTAACCGGGTAGACCTCTACCCAACCACGTTTCACAACTATGAAAAAACCAAGGCACAAGCAATAGACTGTTTAATACAACAAATGCTCCTAGATATGAGCAGATTTAAAGCAATAAGTACTTATCAACTTGAAGAGCTAATCCCGAAGTAGCTTCTTTCTTTAATAAACGCAGCGGCACAAGGAAGCTTTCGAGGTGGCTTTGAATGCTCTTCAATGAAGATAGATGAAGCTTGAAGACCACTTGAAGAACCAGCAATAAATGAGCTCCGGTGGTTGAAAGATAATCGAAGCAAAGCTTTAACAAACCTCAAACAAATCTCTCTTTCAAATGATTTTTCTCTTCTTATTCTCTCTTGTTTCTTTTCTTTTCTTTTCTCTTCTGGTATCTCTTTAAAACACAGTTCAAGATCACTATTTATAACCAGAAAATAGAGCCGTTGTGAGAGGAAAGGGGTCTGGCCAATAGTTATTAAGGAAGCAAAATAAACACCGAAATTCCAACGATGTGAAATAAGAAACTAGCCATGTTTTTCAAAATATAGCATTCCAGAAAGTTAAAACCGGCATTCCAAAACATTCAAATAGAGAGCCAAGCCAAACTCCAATAAAAATGGCATTCTAAATCCTGAAATCCGGTATGCCAAGAAAAAGTAACAGGGAGCTGGCCGAACTATTAACCAAAGAGGCATTCCAAAATCTTAAAATTGGTATGCCAAGAGAATGTTGCAGGGAGCCAGCCAAACCATCAACAAAGCGGCATTCCAAAATCCTAAAATTGGTATGCCAAGAGAATGTTGCAGGGAGCTGGCCGAACCAACAACAAAAGCGGCATTCCAAAATCTTAAAATTGGTATTCCGAAAAGTTGTAATAGGGAGCTGGCCGAGAGAGTTTTAAAACTGGAATTCCAACACAACTAGTTAGCATGCCAAGATAGGGAGCCTAAGAATTGGCAGAGAGCTTCTTAGGATTATGCCAACTCTATAAATAGTATACCAAGATAAGAGGTCAGGGAATGTCAATCTCCAAATACAAGGGACTAGCCAAGGATTCATCCAAATTGAATAAGCCAGAAATTCGAAGGCAACCGAATGCAACCCGAATTTAAACCGAAGGCAACAAAAGGCAACCGAAGGCAACCCGAATTTAAACCAAAGGCAAGAGAATATAGTATTCCAAATCAAAGATTGGTAACCCAAGATTCAAGCAATATGCATCCAATCCGAAGGCAATAGAGAATAAATATAATCCGGTGATAATAGAGTTATAAATAGGAGCTTGTAGGATAATTGAATCCAATTCAAGACAATGCAAATATAATTAATCCTGAAAGTCATTTTGTCAGATAAATAGTATTATATATGAATTACAGTGTACCTAGGATAAACAAAGTATACTGTTCCATAATAAATAACCCAAATTGATTTGACAGATAGATCATTAGCACAATATTAAATTAATTAGTACAATACTTAATTGATTAGCATAATACTTAATTATTTTACGTTTCATTAAAATCAATATAGGTCAACACATATCCTTTAACTTTAATAAAAAAAAATTAAATAAGTCAATCATATTCCTAAGCTATCATTAATAGAAAAGACTTACCTATTAATAGCTAAGCTGGTTTCCTAATGATTAAATAAAATATATATTTGTTTCTTTTCCTTTAATATCTTTGCATGATCAGGATTCTTCATTTAGATATTACTCAATTTTTTTTTCGTTTTTCAATCACCACTGATGAGATGGTCTCTTGCCTTTTTTTATTCTCAATGCATTTCCAAAAGAAAAAAATCAAAAATTTATCTTTAGATAATAATTTTGATAAAAATAATAAATTTTAAAGAAAAAAATTTGATAAAGAGTTTTATCCAATGCGGCATTTGTGAAAGATTCTACGGGTAAAATAAAATTACTTCTTATGATATAATCAAAGTTTTATAAAAAATATAATACTATTATCTAATTAATAAATAGTAACCATAAAAATTTATTTTAAATTTTAAAAAAATATATGTGATTAAGATATATTGAAAGTATGACTAAAAATTAGTTTAATAATAAAATTAAGTTTAATCATAAATATATAATATATAGTATGCAAAGTAAATAAGGTAGTATAAAGGGTATTATAGAAAAATAAATACATCCTATTAGTTTATTCAAGGAAGCTATATTATAAAAAAAATATGAGCAACGAATGCAATCGTCGATTTATAGTATATAAAAGAATATAAGTAAATTATTTTTTTTTAGACATTGCTTAGATAATACTTATGTAAATTCTTAGATAACTTTGATGCTCTACTAAATCCGAGCCTAATGAGGTAACATGTTAAAACATGTTTTTTATTAAAAAAACAAAAACTATGTTGTTAAAAAAAATTGTCAAAAGATAATTGACTTCACGAGAAAGCATCAGATGACATTCCAAATAGAAGTTGCTGATGTTGAATAGAAGCATCACATTATTTTATATATGCTTGTTTAGAAGGCTGCAAGCTAATGGCACAATGGCTGTAATGTGGGCACATCAACCATGGTGCGAGGTTCTGACACTTTGCGTTTCCAGAAAGAAACACATCCGTTGGTTCAAATGAAATCCATCTGACGACGAGAATTGGCTAAGTGTGGCCTTGAAAACAGCCTGCATTATTTGTAATTAAGAGGATGCTAGGTAGGTGGTAATTCATCTTATAATCTGAGATTACTAAAGAAATTATTACATTTAGCAGTTAGATAAGATAATTTAAATGATAATATTTAATTTTCAATAATCTAAGTTACTAATTGTTAACCAATAGAATTGGTTGCTTTAAGAATCGTGCAGGCTGTGAGGAGGCGTCTTCTTCCCGACAGCTTTAAGATTGGTGTGGAGGGTTCTTTCCGGCCCTGTTTCCGGTGATTCCGTCTCCTCCGCCGGTTTGTCGTGCTTCCCTGATGGTGCCAGTTGCTGCTCCTTCCTTAGGTGCCTCCGATGGGACTCCGTCGGGGGTAGGGTGTAGAATCAGTCGTCTGGTGGCCGATTCGAATGGGTTGCTTCTTCTCCATCATCGGCGGAGATAGCGGAGCTGAAGAGGCTTTTCCCGAAGATAATTCAGGTCCTTGTTAGTGCTCTAGAAGACGAAGTCAATGGATGTGAGAATAGCTCAATCATAGCCCGGAGCCTCGGTCGATGGGTGTCGCCTGAGGCAATCGTCCGTGAGTTCCATCGTGCTGGAGTTGCCGGTGAGATTGTTGCTTTCTCCCTGGCTTATCGCCACTACATTTTCTGATTTGCTGATCCGCATGCTAGAGATTTGGTTCTTGGGAGGCCTTTGGTTGTAAATGGACAACTGATTGCAGCCATGGATTGGCAATCGGAGTTTGTCCCATCAGCTGTGTCTCTTCTCTCTACTCTAGTATGGATCCGGCTCCCCTGCTTCCGATGGAGTTCTGGAACAAGGAGATTCTGTCCAAGATCCTCTCTGTGGCAGGGGAGTTTTGCTATGCTGATGATGCTACACGCTTGAAGACTCGAGGGGGGTATGCTCGGGCTTGTGTTCGTGTAGATCTTGGCAAGCCTTTAAGGCCGGGTGCAAGAGTTCGGGGGAGTAGAAGTCCGTTCTAGCAGCAGTTCTCCTTCGAAAGCCTGGAGGGAATCTGTGACTCCTGTGGTGCTATCCATTTTGCCGGCAGTTGCATTCCGGTGGCAGTGCCTGCAGCGTCTTCGGACGGCCCTAGGTTCGGGCCGTGGATGGCAGCAATTAGGCGACGTCGGCCCTCCCAGCTGTAGCCTCCAGGTCCCTCTTCGTCTGCTCTCAGGGAGGAGCGCTCTTCCCCTGTTGCGAAGGAGGGATGGCAAGTTCCTAAGAAATCAATGCGTAGGCATGAGGGCAGAGTTCCTCTGGGGGATCGCTTCTCCTCCATGCCGCTGAAGCCTTCGGTCTCAGGCAATGTTGTCTCAGATGCTGAGTGCCGGTCCTGTAGCTCCATGCCGGTTCCAGATTCTGAAGTCCAGAGGGTGTGCCATTTCTCTGAGCCAGGGTCAGGTGATTTTAGGGACCCCAATCCGTTCACTACCCTGAGTTCGGGGGTTGAGTCTTGCTAGTCCAGAGCTCCGCGTTGGATTTTCTTCGGGCCCAGTTAAGAGGGCCCGACCGATTGAGTCCAACTCCCAGAGAATGTCTCCTAAGGTCAACAAAGCCAAAGGCAAGGCCCCCTTGTTCCTAAAGGGAAGGAGCCTACTTCTTTCACCTTTTCAGCCTCTACTGTTGCAGCACTTGGTTTTGGTGCCCAGCCTCGTCGGGGTACCATGAAACCCTGCTGTCTGGGGGGTGCTAACTTGGAGTCGACTCCTAGGTCACTGAATCAGGAGTTGTTGGTGGTTCAGACCCATGAGTCGGCTGTCTCAATGTTGAAGCAGGCCTTGCTGAAAGATGATCTTGGGTTGGATTCGGGATTGTCCCGGTCTAAGGAGTGTGGTGGCATGGTGTCAATGGTGGGCTCCCCTCCATAGAGTTTACACCTTAACATGGTGGTGGCTGATGATAGGGCTGGGGCTATTCCCCCCCAAGTGTTAGAATGAAGATTCTTATTTGGAATATGCGAGGAGCTTTGAAACCTTCGTTTCGCTCTTCTTTTGGTAGACTTATGCAGCTGCATAAATTTGATATTTGTGTCCTTCTTGAGACCCATCTATCTGGGATTAGTTTGGCTCATTTTCGGAGACAGATTTCCAGAGCCTTGCAGTCTTATGCTGTCGAGTCTGTTAGTCTTTCTGGTGGTATTTTGTTGCTCTGGCGGAATGATAGTATTAGAGTGGATGCCCTTCATTGCTGTGGCCAGCAAGTTGCTGCTGTTATTTCTGACGGAACCTTTGTTCCCTGGTTCCTTTCGGGGGTCTATGCCAGCACTGATTTTCGGGATCATCAGTTGTTATGGGCTGAGGTTCTCTCGATGCTTGCTCAGGGATTTTCCTCCCTCTTAGCTGGGGACTTTAATTGCATTATGGGGGCTCATGAGAAGAAATGTGGTAGACCGTTTGTTGGGTCAGCAGCCAGTGATGAGTTCAACTCTTTCATATCTAATGCCAATCTCTTGGATTTGGGGTTCCAAGGCTCTCAATTTACCAGGTGCAACAATCAGAATGGATCGGCTAGAGTTTGGGAAAGGCTGAATAGGGCCTTGGCCACTTCTAATTGGCTTCAGTTATTTCCTTCAGCTACGGTCTCTCATCTGCCTCGTATTACCTTGGACCATTGCCCTCTTCTTATCTCTACGGAGGCAGGCTATCTGCGAAGTTGGCAGTTTAGATTTGAGAAGTTTTGGACTTTCCATTCTTCTGCTAGAACTATTATTTCTGAGTTTTGGCGGTTGCCTATCAGAGGGAGTGCTATTTACATACTTTCGAGGCGGCTGGCTCTTGCTAGACGTAGGCTTTCCTGTTGGAATCGAAGGGAGGTGGGGGACATCCTGAGGCAAGTTGAACAAGCTGAAGCTACTATTGCTTCGCTTCAGGCTAAAGAGGATCTGGAGGGTGGTCTTCAAGACTCTGATCTGGTGTCCCTTCGATCTACCCTGTCGATTCACCACTCCCTCCTCCTGCAGCAGGAGATGTTTTGGAAGCAACGGTCCCGTATCCAATGGATAAAAGAAGGGGATTCTAATACCAGACTCTTCCACCAGACCACTCTCAAATGCTGGGCAGCGAACCGTATCAGGAATATAGCTGATGACGAGGGGCAGATCCAGGAGGACGAGCAGATGATCAGGGATCGCCTTTTTCACTTCTTCTGGACTAGATGGATGGAGATTACTGGTGATGGTCTCCATGTGTTCCCTGTTCTATCCCTTAATAGGGTCTCCGATGCGGAGAATATCTTCTTGTCAGGCCCATTTCCGAGGACGATATTCGGATGGCTTTATGGGATCTTGGTGCAGACAAGGCCCCGAGGCCTGATGGGTTTCCACCTTTCTTCTTCCGTTATTACTGGGGTATTCTGCGGCAGGATGTTTCTCAGGCCATCCAGATGGTGTTTCAGAAGAAAGCCATTCCTTATGAGTGGAACCGGACTTTTGTTACTCTTGTTCCTAAGCGTCCGAACGCCTACCCCCCAGCACTTCCAGCCTATCAGCCTCTGCACTACCTTATATAAGGTTTGTGCACGCCTCTTAGTCTCAGATGCGTATGGTGATCCCCCATATTATTTCTCCGGAGCAAGGGGTGTTCCTCAGAGGCCGGAGCATCACTGATAATGCCCTTCTGGCTCAGGAGTTCATGCATGATCTTCAGTGTGCCTCTAGGCGTCACTGTCTTATGGCTATCAAGCTCGACATGGAGAGAGCCTATGACATATTGAGCTGGGCTTTTCTTAGTCGCACTCTCCTTGAGTTCGGATTTGCGCAACTCTTTATTGACTGGATTTTAGCCTGTATTTATTGCCCTTCCTTTTTGATCCTTATTAATGGGGGTCAGACTGATTACTTTCACTCTGAGGTTGGTCTGAGACAGGGATGTCCTCTATCATCGTTTTTGTTTATCCTCTCTGCTGATGCGATATCTCGGGCTCTTCTTCAAGCACAGCAGAGTTCTTGTTTGACCCCCTACAGTGCTGGGTCCTGGGGCCATCGCTTTCTCACTTGTTGTTTGCTGATGATTGTATTCTCCTGGGTATGGCTTCCATAAGCAATGCTACCATTTTTGCCTCTATTCTCCAGTCTTATTGTTCGGCTTCCGGTCAAAAGGTTAATCTGAGTAAGTCCTTGATTTGCTTTAGCCCTTCGACGTCGTCTACTTTAAAGGGGGCTATTATGCAAATTATGGAAATTTCGATTATGGTAGATCAGCTATCCTATCTGGGTATTCCTATTACAGGTAGATGGCCTCGGTGCTCTGATTACAATGATCTTGAGAGGCGTGTCCGCGATCGTCTAGATGGTTGGCATGATACTAGTCTTTCGATGATGGGGAGGGTCACTCTTATTCGATCTGTGCTCTCGTCCCTTCCTCTCTATCTGTTATCTAATGCGGCTATTCCAGTGACCTGTCTGAGATGGATTGAGAGATATTTTAGGGATTTTCTCTGGGGCTCCATGCAGGATAGACATGGCATTCATCTTGTGGCCTGGGACGTTGTTTGTCGTCCGATCTCTGAGGGGGGTTTGGGGATCCAATCCCTAACGGTCCGCAGGGAGGCTTTGCTTGCTAGGCATGCTTTGCGGTTTCTGCTTGAACCGCAATGCTTGTGGAGCTCCTTCATGAAGGCTAAGTATGGTGACTGGAGTTCCCCTGATGGCCCTCAGCCTTCTCGACGACATTCCTTCTTCTAGAAAGAGGTTTGCGGCATGCTCCAGATATTCTGTACAGCATCTCCTGGATGATTGGCAATGGCACCTCAGTGGATGTTGTTCGGGATGCTTGGTTTGCTGATCTTCCTCTGTCTCATTGGCCAACCTTTGTCAGCTCTGCCATCCCCAGTGGTATGAGAGTTTCTAATTTAATCGCTCAGGACCGCTCGGCTTGGCTTACCCCTTTGCTATCCACTTTGTTCGGGCATGACCTCTACTGTCACATTTTATCCACTCCTCTTATCCTGGGTCATATATCTGATGTCAAGATTTGGAGGAGATCTTGTCTATCCCGGGCTCCTTCTAGGGACCTCCTGAGGATTTACAGGCCGCAGTCTCAGCTGTCTCTGATGTAGCTTGGGTTTGACAGCTTCCTACTCACCCCAGGGTTTGTCTGTTTTTTTGGAAGCTGGTTTGAAACTGCTTGCCCACATGTTCCCTGCTTTCGAGGCGTGGAGTGGGCATCCTTCCCACTTGTCCATTATGTGGCATAGAGGAGGAATCGGTTGATCATGCTATTTTCACTTGTTCTAGAGCCAAGCAGATATGGCAGATCTATGGTGCCTGGCCATGGGATAATACCACTTCTTCTCCCCGTACCTCTTTCTTGGGGCTGATTAGAAGGGACATGGAGCGGGATTCCATCAGTTGGTTACTTTGAGGGCTTATATTGCTAATCAGATTTGGTTATCTCGCAACCTGCTGGTGTTCACTGATGCGACGGCTCCTCCCCTCAGGACTTCCAGGAATGCCTCCTCCTTAGATGCGAAGTTTACTTTCCATCAAACTATTATTGAGCTTGACAGCCCTGGCCTCTGGAGTTCCCATGCTGCTCTCGCAGCGCGCCGCCGTACGGCCTACATTTCTTGGGAGTCCCCACCTTTAGGGTTTGTCAAAATCAATTTTGATGGAAGTGTTCGAGGTAGATCTGCTGAATCAGCTTTTATGATACGTGGTCCAAGTGGTGAGCTACTGGCTGCTGGAGGTTTTGACCATCTAGACTCATATGTGCCTCTAGCAGAGCTGTCGGCGGCTTGGGCATGGATTTCCTGGGCCACCCGTATCCTTGGTGCTCGTTGTCTTATCATTGAGGGGGACTCTATTACTGTCATCCGCTGGCTCCGTCAGGATCCTAGTAGCTATTTGCCGTCCAACTCTTTGATCATCGACATCAGGTCCATCCTTCAGGGTACTCAGAGCGCGCTGATCCAGCATATTTATAGGGAAGCTAACTCTGCGGCCGACTGGATTGCGACTAGAGTTGCGGACCATTATGGGTTCTGGAGTTGGAAGCAGGGCGATGTTTGCCTTCCTGTTTGTCCCAACTTTTGTATTATGATATCTCGGGCTTGACTCACCCTATAATGGTGTGATCACCTGTTTGTACAAAAAAAAAAATCTAAGTTACTACAAAGTATGATAATCTAATTTATGAGTATTTAAGATTGCAATCATCTTAGATTACATTGTTAACTTTTTATAAATTAATATTTAATAAATCATATATTTAATACACACTTAATAATATTTAAATATTTTATCATATTCATATTTAATATTTAATATAATATATTAATATTTAATAAATATTTAAAATATTACTATATATTTATATAATATATAAATATTAAATTTAAAATTCTCAATATCTATACCTTCTTGCATATTAAAATATGCAAATAATTTATAAAATATATATTTAATATTATATAGGAGTTATTAAATATATTTATTAAATGATATAATATATAATATTGTATTAATTATATACTGTTGCCGTCAGAATCCGTCCTCTGACTCGGGCGCAGTCGATCTCCTGGGGCGGACCTGCATAGAAGTCCTCATGCGAGAGGCGTTGGGGTTGGCCCTCCGCGAAAGATCCTCCGGCGCTCAAGTCAGTGAAGAAAATTGGCGATCAATCAGAAAATGGGGAGGTGGATCTCTCCGGGGAGTCTTTCCAGGGGCGGTCGATCGGGAGCTCTAGGGGGGAGCACGACGAGCAGCTGGGGAGAGTGGGAGAGTGAGAGTGAGAGTGAGCGCATACCTGAGAGAATCTGGGAGTGTCATATTTATAGGCTGTCACCTGGATCTTGAGCGCCTTCTGGAAGGTTCGAAAGTTGTTAGGATACGAAGATGGATCGAATCAGGCCGTCGTGGGCCGTTGGGATTCGGATCTTGTTCGTTAGGGGATCGATGGCTAGGAGAGCTCCTTGATGGCTTGAGATCTGATAGGTGCGTGGGCCCCAGGTAGCCGTGATAGGTTCTAGACCACTCCTCAACATGATTCATTGCCTGGGATACTGTTACGATAGGCCTAGGCTCTCCCGCGCCAGGTTTCGCGGAGGTAAGTGTTGGACCGTGGGTCGCTCAGTGAAGCTGAGCTACGGAAGCCCGGAGAAAAACCGAGCTACGGAAAGCTCGGGAGAGCCGAGCTGCGGAAGCTCGGGGAAGCCGAGCTACAGGAAGCTCGGGGGAGCCGAGCCATGAAAGCTCGGGGAAGCCGAGCTACGGAAGCTCGGGGAAAACGAGCCATGGGAAGCTCGGGGGAGCCGAGCTACGAAAGCTCGGGGAAGGCGAGCTATGGGAAGCTCGGGGGAGCCGAGCCAAGGAAGCTCGGGGAAGACGAGCTATGGGAAGCTCGGGGGAGCCGAGCTACGGAAGCTCAGAGAAGACGAGCTATGGGAAGCTTGGGGGAGCCGAGCTACGGAAGCTCGGGGAAGACGAGCTATGGGAAGCTCGGAGGAGCCGAGCTACGGAAGCTCGGGGAAGACGAGCTATGGGAAGCTCGGGGGAGCCGAGCTACGGAAGCTCGAGGAAAGCGAGCTATGGGAAGCTCGGGGGAGCCGAGCTACGGAAGCTCGAGGAAGACGAGCTATGGGAAGCTCGGGGGAGCCGAGCTACGGAAGCTCGGGGAAGATGAGCTATGGGAAGCTCGGGGGCATCATGGCGGTCGAAGGGATGGGGTCGATCTTAGCCTCCTCGCACGACTATCAATGCGATGACGATTTTAACCCCCAACTTATACTATTCAATAATATATTAATAATATTATAATAGATACTACATTATATATATTTTATTTATTTCAATATATATATTATTAAATAATTTTACATGTTCTCTTACTTTTTATTGAAACATTCATAAGCTAGCAGGAAGGCAACAAAAAAAAAAAAAAAAAAACTGCAGCCACTTAAAAATAAAGAAGATTTATAACAAACTTCTAACAATTTGAGCTCACAATCTTGATAAACCAAGATACGATAATTTTGTATTCTTAGCTAGTCAAGTATTAGAAATGCAAGATCTTTAATAATGTTACATAATATTATTAGGAACCAAACGCCACCATAAGGCTCAGGTGACTTCAACGTTCGTAGGATGGGCAGCTTATATCAAAGCCAAGGCCTGGCTAAAGGCAAGGAGAATATCAAAAGAAAGAAGAATGAGAATATTGTGGTGGCAAAGGTTATAGAAAGTTAGAAACGCAGGAAACGCAAACGCAAACACAAAACATTTGAGTCGGAACATGACTTTTCCCCTGGTCACATCAAATTTTTAGGAGTGAGGATTAACCTTCTAATTTCATATTAATTAATTGTACATCTACGCATGATGTGTTGTTTGCTTTTCTAGCTCTCATAATGTCCAGCTCATGCACATTAGACCGACATGAATCAAGTGAAATTAGACCCCAACTTTATCCATGCTATCATATAGCTTTGGTCATGAAGAGTGGGTAGTGCCTTGCGGGCTTTTATTCTCTAGTGCCATTTCTTACTTTCAACCGGACGGTTTAGCCTTACCAACTAAACATATTTCCTCGACGACTGACAACTAGCTCAAAACCATCAATAGGGAATTGAGTAGCTAATAAATTGAGATCCTTCCAAATTCAAGGCTGATGGGCAAGATAGGTCCAATTATAAACCCTGGCCCATCTTTGCATTACGAAGGCCTCGTGATTGGGTACGGCCCACTTATACTGCAATTCATGAACTACATGCTCCAAGGAAAAGACTTGCTGCACCGTCCTTCGGTGCAGCGAGTGTTTTCCCGGGCTCCAATAAATCATGGACTATTTTGTATACGTGAATAGCCAAAAATCTGGAACTCGTCCTCTTAGTTTAATTTAACTTATGATTGGAGTGGATATCATGACCGGTTGAGTCGAACTTGACTTGATAACTGCAACATTGGCGATGCTGGTTGAGGTGGCTAGTGATGCGAAGAGCCATGATCGGGAGCCTGGCTACGTCAGAGTCCTATCGGCCACATTGGCTTCCATGCAGGGATGGGCAGAGAGGAAGCCCCTGGACTATCACCAAGGATTCGAGGATGGTGCTGTGGGCATGATGGAGAATGCTCTATGTCTGGCTCTCTCGACAGCAAAGATAAAAGCAGAGGACATTTCGAGCAATGGGAGTTCACCGACACTAGATACTGACAACCTGGCCACGGTGGAGACAAAGACCTGCAGCGCAATACTGAAAAAGGTGGTCATCCGGATAGAATCGCAATAAGAATGATAATTTTCTTTGTTTCCTTGTTTACCCAGCTAATACTGTTTCCAACGGAGCGAAAAATTTTTAGTTTAAACAGTTTAATAGGTAACGGAGATTTTTGTTAACAGCTAAACGGGTAAATGGCCCAGAAATAGTATTCTCTGACCCATTCCTATTTACCTATTCTCGTTTCCGTTAGCTTTATATATATATATATATATATATATATATATAATATATATATTAAAAATTAAAAATAATATATATATACACACACGTTTGAAATGCAATTAAAATTTGATAGATCATTTCCTATCTGATTTGTTACTGCATTAAAGCTAATGTGCAACGATTGGTTGTTGGCGATTGATCTATCTTATCCTAAAAAAATTTATTTTTTAAATTTTTAATAAATTATAAATTTAATAAAATAATTTTATTTTTTTATTTAAACGAGCAAATGGGTACCCAGTTGCTCGACTGGGTATCCCATCCCCGCCCCGTTAACTATAACGGCTTAACGGGGCAGAAAACGGGACGCTTTTTCTAACGAAGATGGGGATCGGTATAGACCGCCCTATGCCATTCTCGGACCGTTGCCATCTCTAGACCCCAGCAATCAATCATGTAGGACTCATAATGGGGCCTACGTGCCTAGCTCCATCACTCATCATTGTCCGCATATCTCTCCACAATCCAGAATAGGACAATAGACGTGTGACACAGAGGACATGTCTGATGAATGCTGAAACGACCATTCAAACCAACTATGACTTTTTACTTCTGACAGGATCTAGCCCACCAACCAACTATGGCCTTCCACTCCTGATAGAACCTAGCCCATCAACCAACTGTGGCCTCTCACGCCTAATAGGACCTGGCCAACCAACCAGTTACTGCATTCACACTGAACAAGATATGATCTGCTAGATCTGACATACCACAAGAAGGTAAGCCCCACTGTTGCTGTCCTTACCATGAATGCTCTGATAATTAGTTCCACTGCAAGCCATATTCTAGTGTCTAGTCACATTAGAGGTCCACACTTTCATAAAATGGGTAAGAGGAATCTTCGATGAGGTACGATACCAATGACTCATACATGCTTATATAGAGCATCTTTTTAGGGCTCTCAAGCTTTCTTTTAAATTTATTGTTATTGTTTAGAGTACTAACTTGAGTATCGAAGAATCTTTGCTGAAATCTTTAGTTTTTAAGGCAATGTTTGATATGGGGGATATTTTTGGATATTCTTTCTTATCCCCAAATGCTATAGCTAGAGGGGATAGGTCTAAAAAAGTTTAACCAGAGAAGATAACCCATGTTTAACCATGGGTGAGTTATCTCTTGAACTTATTCCTTAGGAAACCCAAAGAACAACTAAAGTTATCCCTTGATGACATATTTGTAATTTTAAAAAAAGTGCTTATTCCCTTAGCTATTCTTGAATAAATATTATACTGTACATTTATCCAAGGATAACTTTTGAGATACCAAATACTATCTCAAGCTTTTTGTAGGCTTGAGAGAAAAAAAAAAGTTCACCGAAAAATTGTTGGCTTGTAATTAAAAAAAAAATCATTGGATGCTTGCAGACGTTCAAAAAAAATCCATTCCTATTATCCCGGGTCCTTCCCAGGATACTAGATTATGGCGTAGATCTTGTCTTCCCAGGGCTCCCACTTCTGATCTCATTGAGGAGTACAAATCCCAGCCTCTGGTCTTGAGGGATGCTATTTGGATTTGGAAGCTCCCCATTCACCCTAGGGTCCAGTTATTCTTATGGAAGATCTTGATGAACTGCCTCCCCTGTTGCTCTTTGCTTTCTAGACGGGGCATTCCTATTGAGGTGACCTGTCCGCTGTGTGGTGAGGAGGAGGAGACTATTGACCATGCAATCTTATCATGCCACAGATGGAGGCGGGTGTGGTTGCGGATGGGATATACTTGTGGAGCTGATGGCTCTGGTTCTCTGTGCTCCCGTTTCCTTGCTGATATCCGGAGAGCCTCTCGATAGCGGAGCATTCTCTGGTCTATCACTGCCTATCAGATCTGGCTGTCGCGGAACCAGGTTATCTTTGCTGATACTACTATCTCTCCGTTTGGGTTAGAGCGAAAGATCAGATCCATGATTGATGAAAGTGCTCTTCTGTTCAAAGGCATCGGTTTTTGCGACTCTGGCCTCTGGGGATCCCCTGCTGCTTTGGCAGCGAACCGTCACACGATTTTTATATCTTGGGAACCCTCCCCTCCCGGGTTTGTGAAAATCAACTTTAACGGGAGTGTTCGGGAAGACTCGCGGGGTCTGCTTTTGTTATCCGAGGATCTGATGGTGCTTTACTGTCGGCTGGCGGTTTTGCTTCCTTAGACTCTTCGGTCCCTATGGCTGAGCTTCTTGCTGTCTGGGCTGGCATATCCCATGCTGCTAGGAGACTTCATGCTCACAGCCTCTTCATTGAAGGGGATTCTCTGACTGTCATCCGGTGGCTTCAGTCGGGCGATTGTGACTACACCCCGACCAACCTTGTCCTTAATGATATTCGTGCGATGCTGCATGGTACTCACAGAGTCCACATCAGGCATATCTACCGGGAAGCCAATTCAGCGGCTGACTGGGTTGCATCGGCTGTGGCCTTTCAGGTAGAATTTTGGTCTTGAAATCAGGGCGACCCTTGCCTTTCTGCTTTTAAGTAAATTTTATACTCTGATAATTCTGGGCTGACTCACATAAGGATAGTATGATTGTCCGTTTGTAAAAAAAAAAAAAAAAGATGAAGAAGGAATGATCTGGTACAACATGCTTCAGACAGACGCAGTCTCCAACTTTTGAGGAAGGCCTCTTTATGCTCCACTTTTTATATGATAAAATATTATGAATATATATATATATATATATATAAGACCGAGAGGTGCGTGAAATATAGAATGAATGATGAGATATTTTTATACTATATAAAATATATAGCAATCGATCAAATATGCAGAGCATTCCGAGGGCTCAAGCTTTGAATCATGGAGGATCACATTTCCCTAACTTGTAGACAAGTAACTTTTATATAATTAAGTTGATGTAACATCAAAGGAGGCAAGGAAAAGGTTGGGGGTCCTTGGTCGCGAACATGATTTGCAGCTTGTTCTTGTATCATTAATATGTGCTGCCATTCATTGTTGACTTTTCAAGCTTGTCTCATGGGCAGTAGGTCAAAAAAGCTGAACAACGATAAAGCACCAGTCACTGTCATTCTTTTTCACGTTCACAAGCCGGTCTTCTAGTAAACACTAAAACGCATCAACAATTTCAGTTGAGAAAAATGAAAAACAATAATATAGGGTAAAATTATTATTACATTAATAATCATGCACATAATAAAAAGATTAACATTATTTTTAATTTTTGACCTATCAACCATCTTGATGATATCGAAGCATTATATACTTCGATCAAATAGAGCTATCCACAAGATGAGATCGAAGTATTTTATACTATGGTCAGGCCAAACTATCCATATGCCTTGATGAAACTAAGCAACTTCTATACCTCGATCAAACTAAGCTATCCTTTGCTTTGATCAAATCAAACTATTTCCGTACCTTGATTATACTGAACCATTCTTATTCCTCGGCGAAGCCAAGAAATCCCTAAACCTCTGCGGAACCAAGCTACTTCTATGCCTAGCCCAAGCGCATCCATTACCAATCGTCACGATAAATTCTCCACACAATGAATGATTCCGATCATCTGATTAGGGTCGGATACGAAAAATTCAAATTCACGATGATTTATCGAGATTCCAGCCGCATAGGCCCCTAACAACCCTAAATGAGAAATTAGACCAATAATATCAGAAGTGGCCTAGAGCCTATAAAATCATCGAATCTCGATTCTCTATCTAACCAGATACTCATGCTACCAGTCTCATAATAAACTTGATTCGAATCTATTTCAAATCACGATTTCTGACCTCCTATAACGTGTCCAAGGAATCAGATAGTTACCTGTCATCACACCTGCAACCTATAAATACCATAATCCTGAAGCTCTTGAGGTACGTTCACACTTTTACTTAAAAATTTTATTGAAGCTCAAGTAGAGCTTGGAGCTCTCAAGAAGCCATTTTCTTGAGGAACTTTTTTTTGTAAGAGTCATCTCCTTACATCTGCTTGTTGTGAATCTTTTCTGATTTAGACACGAAGGATCTTTCATGAAGAACCATTTCCGATACTCTCTGCATGAACACTATTTTATAGGTTTTATTCGGACAAAAAATCAGCATTCAAATTCAGAGTTGAACCATATTCAAATTGAAGAGTGAATTTCTACGACAACAAATAACACGCAACTAAGCCCAGAAGGTAACGCAGCTCTTGGCATCGGGAGGCTTTCGTTCTTTTTTTTTTTTCCCTTTATCTAAGTCAAGATTTATTCAGAACTCTCTAAGTGGTCGCCAGCGACTTAAACTTTCCTTGCGGTGCAGCGTGGCAGGTGGGGGGGGGGGGGAAGACGGTGGCGAGACGCGCTCGTCAAATCACGAAGCACAACCGCGTTCCAGAATTTGACCGGCGCGAGCGTCCGGGCGTCCGTCACGGATTTCTTTCCCGGCTTTCTCGTCCCGTGCGGTACAGCCCACGGCCACTTTCGTCCGATCTGTGTCCCCTATATCGAAGGAAAGACCACCGCTGCAAGCAATCCCAACCTACGATTCATGCGGTTTCAATCCTCTCAGTGACGGAACACCTGTACACAAACAGAAATGATCGATGGTCAAACAAACGTTTCTGCCCAGAAATCAGAATTCCTGGTTTGATTCTTAATGACGCATATTTGGAAGCCAGACTTGGATGATTAAAAGTGTATCCATTCTTTGAAGAAGAAGAGATTTTTAACGAACTGAGATGTTGAATTGCAGAATAAGTGGAGGATATCTTCAAGTTATTGCCAAATATTTCATGATAGGAGCTTATGCCATGGCAAAAGATATACCTCACCAAAGTTTAAAGTCCATCCCACCGAAATGGAGTGGATTTATTCTATTTTGTTTACATTGTTAGCAATGTTATGCAGTTACGATCTAGTGGTGTTTCTAAGCAGCAACAATAAATGAAAAGAGAGATTTAAAAAGGAAGAAACTAATAAAGTCAACAACAAAAATCTTGAATGAAAAGGCTCCGAAGATTGATGGCGACATTGGCGAAGTACAGTAGTTAGAAAAAATGGTAGCGCAAAGGACTTCGACACCTATTTCCATGGGAGATGATCGATGCTCAAGTCATTAAAAAAATAATAATAATAGTAAATGTTTAAAAAAAATTTCAACCAGCAAACAATAGTTTCAAGGCTGGCCGCCGGAGATCGACCAAGCTATAGTAAATGAAAGGATCGATTAACTTGAACAGATTTAGAAAAGAATAAATATTAGATGCAAAAGTAAATAAGTATCAATTCAACGATAGCTACAATTAGTCAGTTGTGCAGCTCATTTTGTTGAGAGAGTCGTTTGCAAAGGGATATTCATTAGCATATAACATTGCCAGCTTTCTAAAGCCCTCCTCCCTTCATTTGTGAGCCTAATATTCTCACAAAGTAGTTCACATATTAAAAATACAATAATGGATTAAATGTATTACATTGAACATGTAAAGCCAAGCTTGCAATTTTATTACTTAGATTGAGATGTAAGATACTAGATTAATTATAAGCTAATTAGATCACTCGAGTACCATTGAGCTTCATAGTAACCTTTTATGTTATTTCATAGTACCATTGTTGTAACAAGCTCTCTCCGAACATTAACATGCTTTGGGTTTTTGATCATCACGTTGCTAGTGGTTATCTCCTACGTACAACAAGCAAAATTGCAGCTTCTAACAAGTTAAGTTTTTTTCCGGTAGAAAGTCATATATAAATAAATTCTATTGCATTATCAGAGACTTTTTTTTTACCCTTAAACTCGTTAGCGTAGTAAAATCTGCTACATCTGGGATTTGTGTAGAGAAGGACTGAATGTGTCACTTTCAACGTAAACAACCGATGTATCAGTTTGGCCTAACGCTTGAGGTCCCCGTCTGAGTTCATAATCACCTACTTCTCGTAAATGAAATAATTTATAACGTGACAAATAGCATGCGTTATTCCTTTATCATGTCATATAGCTTTATTATCTAATTTGTTGAGGCTGAGGGTCACTGCAGACTTCTATTTTGTTTGAAAAGTATATTTACAAGTCATCATGTTAGTTTCGGTCGCTTTGTCCTTGGAGGCCATGCATTCCAAACTTGGGCTTAAAGTTAAAATTACCGCTACAATGCCATAATAATATATAAACAATATTAACATTAGCCGACGATTACCATTGGAATAACGCATCTCATATTCTCATTCTTTATTCTCCCATATGCTTGCAATCAATCCCAGAGGGGCCCCGTAAATTATTCGAAGACATTAACACGCGCAAAGAAAGTCGCCCAGCAAACAAGACGGCCAGCCGTGGAAGAAAGAGTCATTCTTCGCAAGGCACGTATACCCACGTACGAGATAACGGTCCCCACGCCCTTTGGCGGTGCCGTCTCTAATCCGTCCAAACCAGCCCCGGCTCAGTCCCCCCGGCCTACAACGGAGCCACAGGAACCGTCCATGGCTTCTCATTAAAACGCTCCCCCACCGGTCCGACCCCCGCCACCTGTACCACATCATCACGTGCCCACCGGGCCCCACCGCCAGTCTGTGGTCCACCGCCTCGGAGCTCACCTCTTTTGTTCTCTTCCCTCTCCGGGCACTCCTCCTCCTCCTCCTCGTCCGTCCAGTTGACATCCCCTATAATTATACCCTTTATTTATACATCACCCCTGCCACTCACGCGGCTTTGTGCTCCACTCTCTCTCTGTCTCTCACTCTTTGGTGATGATGGATCGGCGCACCGCCCTCGCCGTCGCGCTCCTTTGCCTCGCTCTCGCCACCGCCGGCGCCCAGGCCCCCGCGGGCGCCCCCATTGCCACACCCGCTGTCTCTGCTCCCACCGTCTCGGCCTCCTCTCCAACTGTCTCTGCATCCGCTCCCACGGTCTCCGCCGCTGCCCCCACCTCCACGCCTAACACCGTCGCCCCAGCCGCCGCCCCCACCTCCACGCCCATCACCGTCGCCCCAGCAGCCGCTCCCACCTCCACGCCCATCACCGCCGCCCCAGCCGCCGCCCCCACCTCCACGCCCATCACCGCCGCCCCCACCTCCACGCCCATCACCGCCGCCCCAGCCGCCGCCCCCACCTCCACGCCCATCACCGCCGCCCCAGCCGCCGCCCCCACCTCCACGCCTACCACCGTCGCCCCAGCCGCCGCCCCCACTGCCACCACGCCCACCACTCCTTCCCCCTTCGCCGCCCCTACCACCCAGCCCACCATCCCCGCCCCTCCACGGCCCCCGCCACCCAGCCCACCAACCCCGCCCCCTCCACCGCCCCTGCGACCCAGCCTACCATTCCTGCGCCCTCCACCTCGCCCACCTCCTCCCCTCCCGCCGCCCTGGTGGCCACACCTCCCGCCACTGCTCCTGTTATGGCGCCAGCCACCGGGCCCCCTCCGACTACGGCCCCGGTCTATTCTCCCACGGCTGCGGTGCCCGTGAGCTCACCCCCGACGACGCTTCCACCCACATTGTCACCCCCCGCAACGGCCCCGGTCTCTTCTCCCATGGCTGCGGTGCCCGTGAGCTCCCCCCGACGACGCTTCCACCCACATTGTCTCCCCCCGCAACGGCCCCGGTGGCCGCCACCCCGACGCCGGCCGCCGCCCCGACGAAGCCCGCCGAGGTGCCGGCCGGGGCCCCCGCCGCCTCGCCAATGGCCCCCAACCTGTTGGGGTCGCCCGCCGCCGCTCCAGGGCCCCGCAGCGGCAACGCCGAGGATACGGTACGTCATTTTCTCATCTCCCCACCTCTGGCACACTCCCGCCGCCTTCGCCGCTAGCTAACGTGCGCCGTGGACGATCGGATCGAAGACGTCGGAGAACTAAGCTCCCGGCGGCGTACGATAGCAGCGCAACGTAGGCTAACATGCGCCGGAAATCTGGGCCGTCGTATCATATCCGGACGCGCGCGCCCGCCACCTTCCGCGTCCGGTTCTAGGAACTGAACGACTAGAGCTGGCGCGGAACGTGCGCAAGCCTCGCAGGCCAAGGCACCGACGCCGTCGTCCAGCTGTTCCCAACCGGATCTCAAAATTTACAATCAAATCCGGCAGAATGTGAAGTTTGAGTTCCGGTCGAGCGAGCTGGGCTCACGGAGTGATTGCGTAGAGAAATCGTGACCGGTGGATTGGGTCGCTTGGTCTCCGCCATAACTTCTAGATCTGAAGTTGCTAGCCGATACCCAATAAAGTGAGGACAAACCGAAGGTTCTCGAGTTCCAGCTGGACCTCCGAGTCGGAGAGAAACCGTGAGGCTTCCTCGATCTTTACTGGACACGTGTCAGCCGATGATTACCTCAGGTAGCTCGCGCCTGATCTTCTGCCGTTACTGTTTCCCCCGTGGTGCAACACTGTAACCATGGTTCCACTAACGTCGTTATGTCCTTTCCAGCGTTAGCCTCTGTTTGGATGAAAAAAAAAAAAAATTTATTTGAATGAAAAGAAAAGTAAGGGAAAAGAAAACTAAACGAAAAATAGAGAAAAAAAAAATGATGGGTCTCACGTAAAAAAAAAAAAATTATTTAAAAAATATATTATCATTATAAATTATTATTTTTTTAATCTATTTTTTTTTACTCATTCAAACAAAAAAAGAAATTTTTTAAATTTTTTTCCTTTCAATTTTTTTTTTTTTCACTTTTCTCTCCATCCCATCTAAACAGAGTGTTACCGTCGCTAACCTTTTTACCGAAGTAACGGCCGTTGTGACGGATGCGTAAAATAACGGTACGACTAAGGTTGAACAACCCCATGCACGACGCCTTCATGTCGTTGCTCGATGTACGGCTGGGACGGTGCCAGCTGCAAACGTTACGGCAAATGACTTGTACGTCAGCCGTGTAACCAGTGAAATAAAATCGCGCCGTGTGTTACGTAGCTTGTTCAAAAGCGACATCTAGATCACATATTTCCTGTCAGTATCTTTATAACTGTTTGATGTCGGAGAATGCATGGGAGCGTGTACGTTTAACATGGTTGGGCTTCTGGAAATCCTACGACTCTTGGTTTATTTTTTAACTTCGTTTTTTTCTTTTTCTTATTTTGATGCAGGGTGGAGCAGAGTCTGTGAGGAAGATGATAAGAGGACTGGCCTGGGGCTGCTTCTCGCCATTGCCATGCTCGTGATCTAGACTTTAGACTGCGTATATTAATGGAATAGAAATTGTCGAGATAGCTGCCGTTCTCTTATTTATCCTTCCCTTCTTGTATTTTGGTCCACTGCTAGCTATCTGTTTGTTTTGTTTGTCTCATTAGCGAGCCCTGGTTGTAGGTGGACACGCTTACTTGTATTCTTTCGTTTGAGATGACATGGCATTTGGGCATTATTTTATTTTTATTTTGATGGTTTATACTTCTAGTGCTTGAACTACTGGCGATGAAATTACAACGGGTTCGACAGGGCTCATCTCATCTCAGCGACTTGATTAATGTGGCATGGAAAAGCAAAGCAAAATTTATATGGTCCAGGGGAATTCGGAGCCAGCCCTTCATGGACCTGGTTGGCCTTCAATTCCTATATATCTTTCGTCGGTCTTGAGGGATTGGCACTGCATTTAATCCACCAAGTAGATTAGTGGCGCTGGACTCTGGGCAGCCTTGATACCTGACGTCGAAGGTCTGCTTTAAATCAGGCCACCTATTGCTGTCGCAAGGCTGGCGCTCATTGGACCATGCTTGGAGAACCACCCATTTTCCTCGACGTTGATTGATTACGCTATTTCTGGTTCCTCCCGCTGTATTTGCTGGAATGATGCGGCTCACTGAACTAATCGAACAGAAAATCAAAAAAAAAAAGTATTAAAACAATTAATACTTTTAAGCTGGGAAGCGATCGTCCCTCAATCCTCTCCTTTGTAAGAATCTCTATTTGCGCATCGAAGATTGATTGAGGTCTCTCTAACGACCCGGGCCCATGGTTAACTGATTGTAAATCATTTAGTTAATTTTTAATTTTTCGATGTGAGATTATTGAAAGGGGCACATAATCTATTCTCTTACAGTGGTGACGTTCTCTTTGCTCTATGTGGCACTTAGATCCTATACTTTCGGCTGATGCATAGCTTTGATACCATATTGTAACGATCTGGACCACGGGTCCATTTCGTTACAAGTAAGCAAGACAGACAAGGTCCATCAACTTGGGCCACCAACCCAAAAGGATCCAATTGGTACTTGTTCATCTTCTTAACTGGTTATAAATCACCAATCAACTCTAATTTTTTTGATGTGGTACTATTGGAAGGACACACTCTGTATATCACATTTGATATGATGATCAGTCATGATTTGATGCCACTGATAAAATTAGTACGTGTGGAAGGATCTTGTAAACGTAGTGGAGTTAAATCGGTGATTGATCTTTTATCACCTCATGCGATGATTGTGTGCATGATCGGATGATTGTTTATGAATAGGAGAGCAATGCAGTGGAAATTATGAAATTTCACTCTATACCGTTTCCTTCCCCCAAACATGAATTTTAAATATGTATACAAAGATGTTTTATTATGACAACTATACAAGTATGTATAAGCAAAGATAAAATCAGGAAAACATAAATAGAAAATATTACAAGTATTCAAAGATAATGTTGAGATCATGGCTTAATTTGTTTTTAATCTTATTCCTAATCATAGCTTGATTTGATCTTGATCTTATTCCAGATCATGGCTTAATTTGCTCTTAATTTCATCTATTATTATGGCTAGATTGATTATGCTAATGTAGCAATTCCAAACCACATCTTGATTTGATGTTGATTTCGTCCTAGATCATGGCTTGATTTGATCTTGATTTCTACGGCTAGATTGATTCTATCTATTGGCCCAGATGGTAACCCAAGAGGGGGGGGTGAATTGAGTTCTTAAAAAATTTAACCTTTTAAAACGATTGGCTTTGAATACACAAGATTAAGTGCAGGATAAATATTAACCACAAACAAAGAGATAGAGAGAGAGAATTAAAACACGGCAAACACAAGAATTTTATAGTGGTTCGATGTATCCAACACCTACGTCCTCCCAAGTACCACTTGGGTCCACACTATAATCTACTAGATTACAGCCGAGTTGTTTTACAAGCTCACAACTTAAAACTTGTTGTTTCCCTTGGGATCACAACGAACCCAGCTGGTTTTTCGGGCTCACCAGCACAAAACCCAAACCCAAGCTAATCTAGCTTGACCCGAGGTATACTACCTCCACTAATTCAATCCCCTGATTGAACTAGCAAAAACAATGAGAATAGAGTTTACAATAATAAACAGCTCCTCAAATGAGCAAATATTCAATATAAATAAACAAGGTTAGAAAAGCCTGTTTGAAGTAGAGTTCATTTGAGCTTTTCTTCTTTTCCTCTTCTCCTTTGAGATGTTGAATCAGGCCTCAGCTCGGATTCTTCACAAAGATTGCAGATGAGAAGTTGGGAAAAACATGGCTTTTGCTCTCTTTTTCTTCTTTTGAAAAATCCTCGATTTTGAACTTGAATGCCTTGGATTTCTCTTTGAGCTTTCTGGAGTTGATGGATTTGAACTTTGATTCTTTCCTCTTTGATTTCTTCTCAAGACTTCTCAGATTTTTCAAGTTGTTTTCTCTCTATTTTTCATCTTCTTTTTTAAACGAACGGGCTCCCCTTTTATAGATTCTTCTTAATCCAAGATTAGGTGAAAAACTAGCCATTATTTCTGTCCTTGGATTCCTCCTACACACAAAAAAATATCTGTTAGAGATTAGGTGAGAAAATATTACCGTTGGAGGCTGTTCTGATACTTTGAAAATCCGTTCCTGACAGGTTGGAGTCGGCTCCAACTTTTCAGGTGTCGGCTCCAAGTCGAGTATCCAAAAATAGAAAGTAAAGTTCGTTGAGGAGTCGGCTCGAAAAAGTAAGTGTCGGCTCGTCGCATTCGAGTCGGCTCCGAAAAACTGTAA